>VMDR010014803.1:0-14455 GCA_007922815.1 Macrotus californicus | reverse complement strand
GTAGAATGTCAAGAGATTAATGGTGAAATGACCATCTCTTCCCATCCTTCTCCCACACCTTGAGGTCCGCTTGGTTTGGGGTCAGTATCTAGAATACTAATCTCACCAAACAAACCATAATTTCTGGTTGAGAGGACAGATGGGCTATTTTGGTTTCAAAGCTGCCTTGAGAATGGCAGACTGTCTGATAGTAGGTTCAGGACTGTTTGTGTTCTCTACCTTCTTGAGACTTCCCAGGCCAGGATTTAGTTGCCATAAGCCTGAGAATCTGGAGAGATGTACTGAGGGGAGAGAACATCCCAAATGGCTTGGTATTAAGGAGTTCAGCTTATTCTGTGACTCCTGGTATCCCATGAAAGTGATAGCTGAACCCGCATTGATCAGGAAACATATTGCAAGGACCAAGAGAATCAGACATCAATCTCAGTTGGAGCCAGGTTAGCTGAACATTAAAAAACTCTCGAGGCTACCAAGAAGTAAGGTCAAATCATATTCCAGAAGCTTGGCGATGGACAGTTAACACTAGCTAGTGTCCAGCTGGGGAGCAGGGACACAATTGAAAGATTTCAGGTTTCACCTAAGGGGGAGGGTGGGCTGAGAAACCCGATGTCCGGTGACGAAGAACTGTGCCAGCAGATCTTGGAATCCAAGGCCTGCCTGGATGAGGGACCCAGCAGGCTCGGGGTGCCAGTGAACAGAAGTGTCCGAAGGAGCCTGATTCTAGGCTGTTTTCCCTTCAACCACTTTATCCTTCATTCTCAGTGCTCAGTATCTACAGGAGACTTTTATAACAGAGCAGCAGTGTAGCTTCCTGAAACGGAGGCTGCCGTCTCACAGCTGGATCCAGTTAAATGTCAGACTTTTCCCAAAGCATAAAATATTCCTCAAAGCACTGCTTCAGGATGATATAAATGGTCAAACATGTTTAGAAGATATTACAACCGTATCCTCTTCTAGGAGATTCACAATGAACACTAACATACCGAGGATCTCCGGGGGTCCCTCTGTAAAAGAACTGTCTAAGTCTGTTTAATTCACCTCCTCCCAAATAAATTTGAGTTGAGACCTTTGTTAGTGGAGTCTTATGAAACTGGTTCTAGCTTGGAGATGCTCTTCAAAAGGAACCTCAGGGCTGGTCAGGGACCATGGGAGAGGGCAAGTCCTTCCCTCCACGGTGGGGTGCCACATCTGGCCTCAGGTTACACTCTGTACAGCTCCTCAGGTGCTGCTGACTGAGACTATAGTGTGAGTGACAGCCCTGAGCTGTCCATTCACCAGCCCTGGTCCTCTGTCATACAAGAGGCAGGAGACTGTAGTCATTACTAAAGGAGACTGCCTGGGTTCCAATCCAAGCTCTGCACTTAGCTAGAAGATTCCAGACAAGATAGTTATTCCCTCTGTGACTCAATTTTCTCATGTATCCAGTATGGATAGTAATAGTTTCATAGTATACAATATCATATACTATGTATGTAGGTATGTATACATATATGTTATAATAGTACAATAACATAATGGTATAATTGCCTTTCAGAGTTTTATTGTAAGGATTAAGTTAGTTACATACAAAATATTTAGAATTGTGCTTATAAGTTTTAGCTATCACCATTACAGCTCTGATTATCACATTTTATTTAGTGTGATGGTGATCACAATGTAACTCTCATGTCAGCCATACTTGTCTGTGAAAGCGATAGTTTTAAGAACATCCCTCTAAAAAAATGATTGCCCTCCCTTGGCACATGGCCCTCCCTTCCCCTCCCCCCACCAGTTACCTTGTTTATAAAGAGCAGGGATGAGCTTGTTCACCTCTTTTGCATGGATGGCAAGTTTATAGGAAGAGATTTTATTAGTATTTGTGTATTGTATCAAGCTAAATCTGAAACTCCTAACCAGATGACTATAGACTTTTAAGTGACTTGAGTTGTATTTGGTGTGAAAATGTGTTTACTGCAGGTCTGGGCATGAGGGTGGTGGGTGGGGCCACTTCCCTATATCATGGTCATGTCCAGTCGTTGACTTGCACCTGCAGCTGCCCCTCAGCTGCTCCAACTTTGGTCCCCACCAATGTCCAGGTGTCGTGTGCACCAGTTCCTCAAAGATAGCAGTGGGTAGCAAATATGGGGCTGCTAGTGTGTCTTCCTCTCTGTGATCTGGTAGTTATGACATTTCCTTTCTTCTTTCTTCTCTTAAGACTAATGGAGAGAAGTCTTCACTAGTCACCAGCCAATTCCTTCCTGTCCAACCCTCCGGTCTCTAACTGAGTTGTTATCCCCTTAGAGACAGCCCCAGAGACTGTCCTGATGATCCCGGGACTATAATGTGAGATACAATTTTGAATTAATTTTTAAGCTGGCCTCAGGTGGTCTTTGACTCTTGGCATTCAGCATCCTGAGGTCATTTTGTCCCAGGGTCCTCTGTCACATCAGACCTCCAATGAGATTTTCAAACATAGTATCCTGCTCCCCAAACTTCTTGCAGAGCCACATTCCTGGGGTCTTAGCAGGTATGACACGTTGATTTGTACCTAGAGATGAGAAGACTGAGTCACAGAGGGATAAAGAACTTCCAGCTAGCAAATAGCAGTGAGATTTGAATTCTGTGGAAGCAGTTTCAGCTTAGATGAGACTTCCAAGGTCCAATTCTTGACCCGAAATACAACCGTTTCCACGGGCAAAGAGCATGTCAAGTGCTGCTTCCCTTCCTTTAGTGTCTCACTCCTCCAGGTACTCCTTTGGGCAAGTGGACTGGCAGATGGCGAACTAGCCAATTTTCTAAGTCAGAAATCGGTGTCTTTCAAAAGAGGGAATATTCATGGCTCTACTGAAATATAAATAGCAGGAACTGATATTTCATGCCACGTTTAGAAAAAAGTGGGATATAAATAAATCTTAAGGAAATTTATTTAAGGAACTGCTAATGACTATCTTCAACACTTTTAAACATGAAAAATGTGCACATGATTTATAAAGGAGACCATCACGCAGAAAAAAATAAATGACACCAAATAAACAAGCATATGACAGGTAGCAGCTACCCAGACCGCCTTTGTAACTGTCGAAGGCAGCTGCAATTACAATAATCAAGAAGAAAGAACGTATGACCTACTGAGCTACCATAGAGTTACTTACTAGACTCACAGTGATGTGATGTCCACACAAAATAATGCACATAAAAAACTACTTTGGTGCTAAGGTTGTGGGTTTGATTCTCTGGCAGGACACATACAAGAATCAATCAATGAATGCATAAATAAGTGGAGCAACAAATTGATGTTTCTCTCTCACTCTCTCTCTTTCTCGCTCTCTCTAAAATCAGTAAATTTTTGAAAAAGTACTTTGACAGTGTAACTGCAAAGTCATTAGTCATTGTATTTGTATGTAAGGGGTTTGAAGTGCAGTGAAGATCTGTGTTGGTATAAAGAAGGACAGTATACAAACGTGGGAGCAGGTGTGAAATGGGAGAGCAGGGATACGTCAGGATGTGGCATAGGGACCGCATTGGACAGTTAAATAAGTAGCACTCCCTCCATATAATAGAATACTGTACAGACTTACAGAGAATGAAGCCATCAAACATATACTGAAACGTTCCCCAAGATGTTCTATTAATTAGAAATAAAACACAATACAGGGGACTTCCAGCCAAGATGGAGGTGTAGGTAGATACACTTTGTCTCCCTATACAACCAAAAGAAGGACAAAACCAAATTAAAATAAATAAATAAATAACCAGAACTGCCAAGAAATTGAACTGTATGGAAGTCAGGCAACCAAGGAGTTAAAGAAGAAACATTCATTCAGACTAGTAGGAGGGGAAGTCCAGGAAACTCAGAGACTCCCAAAGAAGTTGAACCCAAGGAAGCACACACCAAGGCACATCATAATTACATTACCCAAGATGAAAGATAAGGAGAGAATCTTAAAAGCTACAACAGAAAAGGAGAGAGCTAATTACAAAGGAGTGCCCATCAGACTGTCAGCTGATTTCTCAAAAGAAACCTTACAGGCAAGAAGGGACTGGAAAGAAGAAGTATTTGAAGTCATGAAAGGTAAGGACCTACATCCAAGATTACTCTATCCAGCAAAGCTATCATTTAGAATGGAAGGGCAGATAAAGTGCTTCCCAGATACGGTCAAGTTCAAGGAGTTCATCATCACCAAGCCCTTATTATATGAAATGTTAAAGGGACTTATCTAAGAAATAGAGGATCAAAAATATGAACAGTAAAATGACAACAAACTCACAGCTATTAACAACTGAACCTAAAACAGAAACAAAAACAAACTAAGCAAACAACTAGAACAGGAACAGAATCACAGAAATGGAGATCACATGGAACGTTATCAGTGGTGAAGGGGAGGGGAAAATGGGGGGAAAGGTACAAGGAATAAGAAGCATAATTGGTAGATACAAAATAGACAGGGGGAGGTTAACAATAGTATAGGAAATGGAGAAGCCAAGAACTTATATGTACGACCCATGGACATGAACTAAGGTAGGGGAATGCTGGTGGGAGAGGGGGTGCAGGGCAGAGGGGAATAAAGGGGAGAAAAAAATGGGACAACTGTAATAGCATAATCAATAAAATATATTTTAAGAATAAATAAAGCATGATACAGAAAAGGGCATATATTGTTTGTGTGAAAAACCCCAAACTCCTACACGCTAACACACACATGCATACGGTATCTCTGAAAAGGAAACCTCAGGGACTCCTGGCTGTAGTTGACCTTGAGGAGACCAACTAGGAGGCCATTAGGGTATAAGACTCTTCACTGATCACCCTTGTGTGGCTTTTGATTTTGTTACCATATACATGTGTTACCCATTCAAAAGTAAATTTTAAAAAAGAAATGTAAATGACACTGGACACAATTAGATGAGATAAAGAAATAGCTGGCAGAGGAATTCTATAGAAATAAGAAATTTGGATTTCACAGAAGAAAGTTTGAAGTCTCTGAAACTTATAAATTGTATTCATTGTTTTTATACTAATTAACTATACTACGTTTACAAAATTGATTTTCCTTAGTCCCTTGTTTCTAGGAACCTAATATTGGACAAGTATAAAAGATTTTTTTTTTTCCTAAAGAAAGGAAAAGGCTGACCAATAATTTTGCCCAAGTTCTTATATATGGTTTTCATTATTTTTCTTTTATTACAGTGCTTAATAATGTATATTGTTTTTCATTTTTAAAAAGTCTCATTAGAAACAGCTTTGAAAATTGTGTGTGTAATTTCTGTCTTCACAAAGCATTGCGGAATGAATTGTCACTAGGATGAAACTCACTTGATGGTTTCTGCAATACCCCGAGTAGCCATTGTTTCACTTGTGTGAAACATCAAATGCTCTTTGTTTTCAGAAACTAGAGTTCAAAATCCTGAATCATTTGGTTCAGAAGTATAGGAAAGGGGTGTCTTCAAATTGTGAGGTTTTTATAGACAAACCAAACTGTGTCAGGTTCACGTTGTAAATTGTAGACACAGCAGTGCTCACCTGAGTGATGAAACACACTGAATCGTGTGTTCAAGGGTGCCACCTGGAAAATGCCACTTGTGTCCCTTTTTCTAGGGCTGCTAAGTGTTAGTGAATAAGTAGTTTACAGTGTTATTTGGAAGTGACCTTCCTCCCCCCCCTTCCATGGCCACTCCCCCCACACATTCCCCTCCTCCACTACTTTAGGTGTCGTTAACGTGAAGACAGTAACTCATTCCTTACATAGGTTCATTATGTGATATACTCAGCTCTGCCTGGAATTCTAGATTCTGAATTGGATTAAATAAACCTTGCAGCAAAGTTGGTGTTCACCTTCGTTATTTCTGCTAAAGGGACCCCAGTAAATGGCAATGATTAAGGTGATCATTTACCAGAGTTTCAGAGTGTGAAGTCACCCGAAGTATTTGTAAAACCTCCAAAGATGAGTAAGTGCAGAGTGGATGGTCCGATGATGGACTCCCCTACCCTCTGGCCCTCCATCTAGACCTGGATTGAGGGCCGCCCTGGGCTTGCTGGCCCCCATGGAAACAGCCGGCTGGGCGGTGGTGCTTCCATGTCTCCCAGTGCAGTTGTCCTGCTCTTCCCCATCGGAGGGCAAAGCTCCTCTGGAGAGCCCAGGGTTCATCTGGCACGCAGAGACAAACCAGCAGTTGTGCCCCGCCCCGTCTGCTCCCCGGCCCTCCCTGCTCTTTGAAAGCAATGCCCTCAGGTGAGTGTGTGGTGTGATCTAGGGGTGGCTGGATGAGCCCCTGTTTGAATAGGGAGGCTCAGTCTAAGGTAATGTTTACATCAACAAAAAGACTGAATGTCCCCTTTCAACTTGTTTTGTGTTTTCAATTTTATTTAAAGGTACGACATTGGCATTTGCAGGATCATATTTACTGGTGAACTTTGCTCCAAATATAACTCAGGCGATCTCTGCCAAAACGATACAGTGTTACTTCATTGGGTGGCAGTTCCTGATCTACGTGGTAAGAGTTCTCGTTACCGTGGCAGCAGCTGTGTTAGCTAGACCACTGGTCCATGCAGATGTTAGAGAACGACTGTCATCTTTTCTTTTCAGTGTTAATATCTCATTAAAATATAAACATGTTTGACCAATAGCAAAGTAGCTGCAGCACTAACTCAGCAATAGAAGTCCCCCAGTTTCCCAGGTATCCATCCTATCCTTGGGGGTGACCCATGACTGGAACCATTTCCACATATGATCTGACAAATGTCAGAGCAACATATTTTAGGACAACTCAAAGTAAAAACAAACACCAGCCCCCCCCCCTAAAAAAAAAATCCTCTCTTCCAAGGTCAAAGGAAAGGACCTGAAGACACATTTTACTGCACTGAGTTTTGTTCAAGGTAGACATGCTCTTCAAAAAAGTTCTCACTGAGACCAGTGCAACAAGTTGTCTGTGGAATCATGCATTTTTCGGGTTAGATGTGACTTCAAAAAGCTATTTGCTCTGGTCCTCTGCCACTAAATCAGGTAACACAGTGGGATCCTACTGTGTACACCTGCTATTTAAAAGTTGTTGGTGAATTTGTCCCGAGTGTAACTGCGGATGTCACAGCAGGAACTGCATGGTGGTACGTTCCTGTCTGGCAGTCCCTGCTCATCTGTGTGACGAGAACTCTGTATCTCACCGTCTTTGAGACGTAATCCTCAACACTGGAATGTAAATGCTTTCAGGTCTTTCCTCTTCCTAATCTCCCACTCTGCTCCTTTCTCTTCCTCGACAAAGATCCTTAGATTTCTCTGTTGAAAAGAAATCTTCATGCACTATGCACCTTTTAGTAAACTACCTTACTTCCCTTCCACTCACCACCAAAATTTACTCCCCTCCATTTTCTCTGCTTCTCGTCACTCGTTATTCATTATAATCTCTTCGTGGATCCCTCCCCACAAACTGCCAAATGGAAGTTTTTTGGGGGGGTCCTGCTTCTTCTCAAACCTTGTGTAACATTTACTCGCGGCCCATCGCCTTCTCCTTGAACTGCTCCCCTCCCTGCATTCTCAGTGTGTTCCCCTCTTCCTCCTCTTCCTCTCTGACTGTTCCATCCCAGGCTCTCGATAGTTACCTTCTTCTCTTCTCTCCTGCCAACCACTCTTACCTATTCCTGCAAAATATTCATCCAGGGTTTTCTAGGGTCATCTCATTGCCCACCCCACCATCACGCTTTAGAAGGACTTGCAGATCCAGACCTATATTTTCTTCCCAGGCCTCTTCTGAGCTGCAGAGCCATGTTCTCATCTGTCCACAGGTCACTCGTCCTTGCCTGGATAATCCGTAGGCTCCTCAAATGTAACATCTCAAAAACGGAATGTGTCTTCTCTCCTAAACTCTCTCTTCTCTTATATTGGGAGGTGCCCCTGACCCCTGCCCCCCCACCACCCTTGAGGACTGGGCTTGCCAACGCAGATTAGCCTTCCTCAGGGCTGTCCTACTTTGTGTCTGCCACCTACCCCGTTGTACCTTCCTCCTTGTGCCACCTGTCCAGTCCTTTAACTAGCATGGCTGCCGCCCATCAAGTCTAAGAACTAGAAGGACTTGCTGAGTGTACTGCCACAGTCTAAACTGGAAGTCCTGCCAACACGTTGTATTCTTTGCCTATACGCAAAACAGATTCTTCATCCAGTAAGAAAAGAGTCACACGGTTTATGATCAGAAAAGTAATAGCCTCACTTGAGTCCTTTGGAGATTTAAGATGCATCGAGACTTATTTTGGGGGGGAATAAACAGCATTGTTTGATAATGATGTATCTTATTTTGCTTTAACATCAGAGAAAACACTTTAAAAGAATAAAACTGCTTTTTATTAAAACTTATATTGATATTTCCACAAAAAAACCTCTGGAATTAATTGCATTTTGCCATTTCCCAGAGTCAATTCTTAACATTCATTCATTTATTTATTCACTAATTCATTTAATTTATTAGTCACCTTGAGTACAGAGAGGAATTCCTATAGCAGGAACTTTAGTCCTGGGAGAGACCCACAGTCCTATAAAATAATGAAAATATATTTGAAAATCAATGTCACCAAAAAAAAGGTAATTCCACATATTTATAAGATAGCAGAAAAGAAATCTTTAATAAAGTCACATTTGAATAACTCTATTGGCATTAGACCCTAAGGGGAACAGATCTATATTATCTTAGTTCAGAATTTAATCTGTTATATGTTGCATCTGTAAAAACCAGAATTTATCAATTATATACGAAGATCTTGAGCTAAAGTTTGGTTTAAATCTGTTAAACATCCAAGTAATTAATATTTAATCCTTGGATGTGGCAGATTCTGTCCTTTTTCTGCAAACTATGACTACGAAGATCATAATTACAGTAATTAAGACTGTTCTTTGAAGTATCATTCATCTAACTGTTTTTATATTACACTGAGTATAAGAGCAGAATCTGAATTGCCTTTCAGGACTGGTTAAAAACTAACAAATTGGCCCTGGCTTGTGTGGCTCAGTAGATTGAGCGCCGGCCTGCAAACCAAAGGGTCACCAGTTTGATTCCTAGTCAGGGGGTGTGCCTGGGTTAGGGGCCAGGTCCCCAATAGGGGCGTGTGAAAGGCAACCACACATTGATGTTTCTCTCCCTCTCTTTCTCCCTCCCTTCCCCTCTCTAAAAATAAATAAATAAAATCTTTAAAATAAAAACAACTAACAAATTGAATATAAATATGTCAAAGTCTGAATAAGTTTTACATCTCTCAATAGGGGATTGTAAAATCGTATTACAGACTGGCTAATAGCATCCTCTTGGCTCATGTGTTTCCGTGTACCAGGTGGATGTGCTTTTTACCTGTAAGGCTCACAGGAACTGGAAGCCTCAGATACTGACCCAGGAGCCTATCCTGTGAGCTGAGGCAGGAAGATTTGAAAAGCCTGGTGTCCACTGGCCAGTAAAGAGTGAAGTGCCCTTTGCTCACCCACAAAAACAGCCTTTTTAGCCTCTATTCATAGAGGGGTAGTCCTACCTGGTGCTTGCCAAAAGAGCAGAACAAACAGAGTGGGTTTTCAAGGTCAAGCTAGCTTGGAGAGATGCCGTGTAACACGGCCCCCTCTGACAAATACATCATCCCTCTTAGCATGCTGAAAACGAAAGGTACTTTAGGAAAGAGACAGGCTTAATTTTGTTAGTCCTGCATGCCCCAGGCTTATGTGGCCATGGGGCCCTTTTCTGGACAGACCTTTTGTTGATTAACACCTATTAACTCAGGCTGCAGAGCCCACAAGAGGAAATGCAGCTCTAAGCCTCAATTGCTTAATGTTCTTTGGCAGGCTTGAGTGTGGCCGTTTGGCCCACCCATATTTTCCAACTCACTATTCAAATTGAAACCTCTGTTGCGAACATAGAATCCTTCACAAAATAATCTGCATGGTGCTCATTTTCTCTCCGCCAGACAAAAAATTAAATCAGCAGAACCCCAAAGCCGATTAGCAAGTCAGCCTTCCTGGCAAAGCCGCTTCAAGAAAACTGTTTGTAAGACCTCAACATCCACTGCATGAGGTTTATTTGCTTTGTTGTCTGAATGCAGGTAGCTCTTGCAGGTCTGCCCTTGGGCATACTTCTGCAGGAGCGGTAGCCACCCCTCCCTGAGCGGGCCGACCCCATTCTAGCTCAACTGCATTCTGTCCTTTACCTGCACAGCAGCCCTGTATGTTAGCAGATGGGGAACCTGAGGTAGGGAGGTTCAGTAACCTGCCCAAGGTCACATGAATACTGAAGGGCAGAATCGGAATTCAAAACAAGGCAGTCCACCTCCGGGTGCACGCTCCTGTGCACCTCACTGCAAATTCGTAAAAGCTGACTGCCGAGGATCAAATCTCTGTCCAGACTTGGTCTCAGAGAGAATCTTTGCAGAGCTCATTTCTTTAGGACAAAGAAGCCCTAACAGGGGCCTTACTTTCCAGAAAGAACTTGGTGAGAGGACACGAGGTAGACACAGGCTCAGATTTTGGTGCTGGGAGTGGGGCATCCGTGGTGAAATTCTGGGTACCTCTTTTGTCCCATCACCCCATGGCCTGCCAGTGCTCTTTTTACCCCAGGACACAGGATGAGAGTGAGTGCCTTTAAATCTATTCAGATTAGAGAGCCAATCCAGAAAACCCAGAAGCCATTCAGAAAACTCATCCTGAACACTGTGGTCCTCTGGAAAGGCTTCGGGTACCAAAACCTATCAATTTCTTAGCGCTTCCATAACAAATAGTCACAAACTTAGTGGCTTAAAACAATGCAAGTTCATTACAGTTTTGAAGGTCAGAAGTCCAACCCAGGCCTCAAGTGCACTAAACCCAAGGCGTTGGCAGGGCTGTATTCCTCGCTAGTGCCTCTGGTGGGGAATCTGTCTCCTTGCCTTTTCCAGCTTCTAGAGGCCACCAGCTGGGAAGGCTCTCAGCTTTTAAAGGCTCTGTAATTACATCGGGCCCACCTCGATAAGCCAGGATGATGTCCCCATCTCCAAGTCCGTAGCCGTGATCACGTCTGCAAGGCCCCTTTGCCATGTGAATAAGATAGGCAAAAGTTCCAGAGATTAGGTAGGACGTGAGCATCTTTGGAGAGCCATTATTCTGCCTACCTGAGCTACATAACCCTCTGAGCCTTGGTTTCCCCGCCTGTAAAATGGGGATCAGAAGAGTGCCCGCCTCCAAAGGTGGTTGTAAGGACTCAATGAGTGAGTCCAAGTGAAGTGAGAGGTGAGCCACGCAGTCGGGGCTGCTGTTATTTCTCACCTCTGAGATGGCAGCCAAACGGCCTCTTCGTGGGCTGCAGCAACCTGAAGAAATCACAGCTTCTTTAATATTGATATTTTCCGAGAGGGGAACAGTGTTGCTAGAGAAAAACTAACATTAATTCATGCTGCTTGAATATGTTATTCCCAGAAGCTCCATGACATCTTGCCATGAGGCAGAACGCAGGGCAGCTGCAGTCCTGTGAACAACAGGACCTCATGTTTTATTTCTCTAAAGCCTCAGAGGTGGAATTTACAGAAAGTCACATAGCATTTTTAGAACCGGTAACTACCCTCATCCCTCCCCCAAAAAGTTGGTAATCGGCACACAAATGGATTTAGTAACGTGCTCTGTGTGTTAAAGCCAGAAGAGCTGTCTCCTGTCCATCAGTGAACACTGTGGTCCCGGTGTTGCATGACACATGGGAGGTGGTGGCTGAGCAGAGACCAAGCCGAGAGGGGTATCTCTGTAAACAACTGATGAGTCGCACCAAAGCTGGGACACCCAGCGTGACGGCAGCTTTCGGGAAGGTACAGAGATAGGAGCTGCATGGCTCTCGTAGCGCTGCTTGATCGAATCAGAGACCTGGCAAATAAGTTTTATAAGGAGAAGTTAAAGTAATTGGTTCAATTTACCAGGAAAAGACGACGACGGGATGACTTAATTTTCCATATTAGATGAAAAGGTTTTGAAATGAGGAAGATTTGGTCCTGCTGCTTTCCGTGCACACAGAGGATTAAAGGGGAAATACAAACCAACAAACAAAACCTGGAATGGAGAACGTAGAGATTTATGTTGACTCGGAGAGGCCCCCATAGGTAAAATGCAGCCCCGAAAGCAGTGAAGTCCCCAACTCAAGTAATTGTTGAGGGGGAAAAAAACCGGTGTTGGCATTTTTACTTGGCTGACATCCGAAAAGTAAACATTCATATTTATGATTTCAGTGCATGGGTACTGTCTCTTTGGAAAAAAAAAAGAAGTTGCTTCAGCTTGTCTTAAGGACCTCCAAAAAGAAAAAAAAAAGATTAAAACAAAAATAAAATTGAGAACTCAAACTTACACTAGAGTTTTCTTCAGGGTAGGAAAGTTTTAGACATTTGGTCAATTAACATCCATTGAAGCCCTGGCTGATGTAGCTCAGTGGATTGAGTGCCGGCCTGCAAACCAAAGGGTCGCCGGTTTGATTCCCAGGCAGGGCACATGCCTGGGTTGCAGGCCAGGTCCCCCAGGAGGGGGTGCACCAGAGGCAACCACACATTAATGTTTCTCTCTTTCTCCCTCCCTTCCCCTGTCCCTAAAATAAATAAATAAAATCTTTTTTTAAAAAACTAACATTCATTGAACCGTCAGGTTACTAGACATTAGGTCTGGTTTTTGCCATGTTGTTCATAAAAGATCTGAGATGGAATTTACTCGTGATTCCCCAAATACTTATGAGTGACTGACTTCAGGACCAGGCACTGGAGACAGAGGGGCAAACACGGCAGACAAGGTCACTGTCCTCATAGAGCCAAAGTGCTAGCTGGGGAGGCCGAAAGGAAGCACATGGATATAGGAACAAGAAATAGGATCGATGATGATAAGACGTAGCCGCCTCCAGTCAGTTGTGATAGGAAGACAGGGCGGCTCCATTAGATCAGAGTGGTCAGGAAAGACCTCGCAGGAGGTGACATTTAAGCGGAGAGCTGAGTGACTAGAAGGAGCCACTGGGCAAAGAGCAGGGAAAGAGTATTCCAGGTACAACAGCGAGGGCAAAGGCTCATAGGCAGGAGCGCCCTGAGGACAGCCAGGAACTAGGGAGGGAAGAAGGCTGTGTGTGGCTGGCACAGGGTGGACCACCTGGGAGCAAGTTGCACAACATGAGATCAGAGAAGGTGGCTGGGGCTTTGTGACCCAGACAGGAGTTTGGATTCTGTTCACAATGTGATAGGAAACCATAGGAGACGTAAGCAAAGGAATGGCTGGATCTAATTTATATTTTTACTATATGTATCATCCTGGATGAATCTCATAAACATAATGCACAGTGAAAAAAGAGCAAGCAAGTGAAAGCAATATGATCCCACTTGTATAAAGTCCAAATATATGCAAAAATAAACAGGGCATCATTTGGGGATACATAGAAATGAGATGAACTATAAAGAAAATGAATGGTAAACACAAAATTCAGCACAGTGGGTCCTGGGGAGGTCGCAGGAGAGGGGAGTGCAAGTGGGGAGGGGCACGTGACAGACTTCAAAAGTATCAGTGGGTTCTCTTTCTTAGGTTAGGGGCACATGAGTACTTGCTGTATCATTGCAAATACCTTCTGTGTCTACCACATGCACACTCTGTGAATAAAATATTTCATCACCCAGACTGTGTTTTTAAACGATTCCTCTGGCTTCGGAATGGCTGGATTGTAGAGAGGTGGAAGTAAGATCAGAGATGCAAGAGGAGCCACTGCAGTGGTCAGAAGGGGGCGGGGAGAGAGGGAAAGGAGCCCTGCGGTGGTGGCACCCAAGGGTGGGTGGGGGTGGAGACCCTGGGGAGAACAGGTAGGGAAGGTAGGCAGTCAAGAGTTAAGTGTGGCCCATCCTCGGGTGACAGGTATTAAGCACGCAGGTGGGGGTGTCTGGTGGAGAGGTGGGTGAAGGAGACTGGAGCTGCAGGGAGGACAGGGCTAGAGATCTAGATGTGGGCTCCCCAGGCGTGTCTGACGTTGGAGCTCTGGATCTGGGCGGCTGGAGTTTCCGACATCGTTCTCACACCGTTAAAATCGTCCGTAGGAACGCTGGTCCGCTCACTCTCAACTGTCACATGGTACCTTGCAAAATCAAAGAAGTGTGACATTCTCAAGACTTTGTATAGAATAATTTATACTTTACTCTTTTTTATCTTTTTTATCTCTAGATTTTAGAAATATTAATTTTCTGCATTCTCCTATACTTCCATAAAAGAAAAGGAATGAAGCACATTGTAATTCTGCTCACACTGGTGGCACTTCTAGGTAAGAATATATTTTGTTCTTAGTTTTCTAATCTAGCCATGCTAAGTCATAAAAGATTTTAAGGAAAATACTTGAGCATTCTATTCCTTTCTCATTGTTCACACCTTTCAACTCAGATCTATAGAAAGAAACTGAGTCTCAATTATACAAACTATACTTTGCATGTCTCTTGCTACAATTAATATGTGTTTCTTTTAAAAATATACTTAGTGATTTTTACTCTTTGGTT
>VMDR010014802.1:0-23050 GCA_007922815.1 Macrotus californicus | reverse complement strand
CCTCCTAATAGCCACATCATAGGAGTTTGTGTCTATAATTATTTTAGATATCCATTTAAAAAGCTATTAAAGGAACATAATGACTTTTGTTTCCAAAATGTATTTGGGAAACCAAAGTCTTGTCATTTATATAGAAGAAAATGCCCTCCCTAGTGGGTATTGTTTGTTGTGGCATGCCTTTCATTTCTTCGAGTTCCCATTTTTAGCTACATATTAAATACCAAAGGTACATGTTGGAAAGAAAATCAGTAAGGCAATATTCATGGACATTTGAAAGAAAAGGCTAACAAATAATAATAACTATATAAAATATATTTATTGTTTTATATTTTCTTATAAAAATGCCCAAGCAGAAGTAGAGAGTTTTGAAAACAAAACGTTGAGAACAGTTTTTAAAAATCCATCACAATGACCAGAAGAGAAGTTACTCATGAGAATCAAACATCAACCAAACCTCCTGCTTTCACACGTGTGGCGTCTATGGCTTATCTGTACATTTCTTTTGAAGTCTTCCATCCCCTCAAATTACAGAGGTGCCATTTGATTGCTTAAATCTGACTGATGAGCACACTTATTTTCTATTAAAAACTTTGCAGTTGGGACAGGTAGCCAGTTTGGTTTCCCCAGAAGCACAATACAGAAAAGCCTGGCACCCCTATAGAAAGGGGGTGGGGATGGAAAACGCTAGCAGGGGCTTCTGTGAGTTGCTGCTACTGCACAGCCTACCACTAGATGTCCTGTAGACTAAGCAAGAACACTGGAGCATGTATTTGCATTCTTATCCCAGCAATGGGTGTTTCTGATTTTAATAGTGTAGCTGTGGATTTCTAAAATAGCTGGTCAATCATTTTCTGCTACATTTTCTATTGCCAACCAAATAATAAAACACAGTGGTGTAGGTTATGTAATGAAACCCAGCATGCCATTTGTCATGCTCGAAAATAATTATACAAGTAAGACTGAAATATTTATCTCAGGATCTTTCATAATGAGGAAAGCACACACACACAAATATAATTCACTTATTGCAAAGAGTGATATTTTAATTAAGCTCCATTTTTCTCATTTAACAGGCTCAACAGGCTGTCTTGTTATAGATCCCTTCCTTTCCTGAGAAGGGTAAAGCATGGTAACAACAAAACAATTATAGCTTATTCAGAGAAACTGTTCACATGTGTTGTCTTCCATGACTGCTAAGCAAATTAAAGTTGAAATTTTACTGTCTGTCAATGTGGGTGATTATTATGATAACTCTGTGAAGTACAGAAGGTATTTAAAAGCAGTGTGAAGCCTTTCTAAAATTCCATCTCCTAACAAGGCATAAAAGTACCTGCGGGTACCAATAATGTGTGCCAAAGTGTAACGTCAAAGGGTGTCTTTAGCTCCAATGGTTTGAGTATGGCACTCACTATGGGGAAACCTGGCAATGCACCTACTCAAATCTCCAATGTTGTCGGAAAAGGAAATGGAGGAATAAGCTCTTCTCAGTGGTGCTTGATGAGAACCCCACGGAGCTCAGGGCAAACAGCAAATGCCTTTTCTGGCAGCACTGTGACTTGCTGGCAGGACAGGAACCTTGACATGAATGCCAAGGCCAGGGATAATCATCACCAAGGTCTATAATTTCTCCAATCCATACTTTGGAATTTGATTAATGGTGAAAAACATTTTTGAGTGGAAAAATGTAGTAAAAACAACTACACATGATTTTAAAATTTTAGAAGCATTGCAAGCGTGTGTTACAAAAAATGATATTTGAAGTGTCATTGGCCTTTCTGGGCATGTGTGTCTGCTATATTAGGATGGTGCAGAATTATCCTGTCAGACATATGGAGGAAATGAAACCAAGCTGACTGAATGAGATTCCAGGTGACAGTCACCCTGCAATCTGAGGAAGCAAGAGGTCTCATTTCTGAGACGAGTGAAATAGAACTCTCTTAAGACAATTGCCTTGCTTTCCCCCTTGGCTAGCTTGCTTTCCCTGTAGCACCCTTAACTATTTCCACAATTGCCACAGGCTGTGACAAAGGAAAGAGAGATGATGAACTGCAAACTTTCTCGGCTTCACTGAGAAGTACCTCAGGAACAAGGCAGTGATCTTCCTTTAGCGTAACCCGCGGCGGCCACAAATGAGGTATGTTTCCCTAGGACTGAGGGCGAAGAGGTCTTGCTTTAAAATGACTTTTCTGAATCACTTTCCTGCTTCTAAGACCTTTGAGCTGCTGGTTTCTTAGGGCCAAGGAGAAGAATTAGAAGGAGGAGCAGGAGGAGGGGGGATAGGAAACAGATTCATTTGTTCATTTAGTTATTGGACAAATATTTATTGAGCGCCTATATATGGTCATTTTATCAATGTTGACTCTGTACCCCTTGCACGGGTGCAGGGCAGTTAGGTTCGGAGGAGAATCTAAAAATCAATTTTTGAATTCAATCACATAAGGAGAAAAAGGAAATACGGAAATACTAGGGGAGAAGAGATAGTGAAAATTTTGAATTCTGCTGTGTGTACAGTTCCAAGCCACTGAAGATGACACATATTTTCCTGCCTTCATTCCTTTGCTATCTCCCAGGAAACCTCCATTTATCCACTTTTGCTTATTGAACTTTTATCTACTTTCAAGGCCCATTTTGCCTGCTAGCTCTTGCCTGGAGCTTTTCAGATTTACTCGTCTCCCCATGATTTATATATCACTTAACAATGATAATCCCTAGCTGATAATTGTTTATAACTGATTTAATTCCCTCATATGTTAATGAAATTATTCTGCCTCATAAATAAACGGTAACGTCCTTAAGGAGAGATCAAATTTTGTAAAGATTTGTACTACAAAAAGTCTCGGTAAGTATTTGTTGAGTTGAATAAATCTGCTCGCTTGTTTTACAGTTCTAGCAAAGTCGGTGCTGGAAACCAGGCCACCCACACGCTGTCATGGGCTGGCCCACGGCATCACTCTGTCCCTTAGCTGACATGGAAAACAACTAGTTCACATGGTGGCCAAAGCACTTTTCCAAATATGAGATTTATATGTAGATTGAAATATACCAGATTAAACTCAAACTCTCTATAGATAGTAAGTAGTTCTGACTTTGAGGAAGAACTAAAGCATACAGTGTAGTAAAGTAATTCATTATTACTTTAAAGTCATGTCCAAGGCTCATTTTGAAATGATGAATAGTTTAAGTCCTAGTTTTTAAGTAACGACAATTTTTGTTGAAGTCAACTTGTTTAAAATGGCAAAACTTTAAAATATCAAGAAATACTGATTCTGGCAAGAAACAGTCATAAAATCTGTTTAAAAAATTTAAACTTGACCAATAGTTCTTAGATCATTAGGTGATGAACTGGTTAGATGGCCCTGTGGTTGATTTTTTTTTGACATGATAAGAAAACTGAAATAATCAGACTCATGAAAATTACTTTAGCTATTTAGTCAAATATAATTGTGTGATGATTCGCTTTGTTGTTCACTACCAGCCCTTATTATATAACATGTCACCCTACTCAAGTGATCTGAAGGAATTCTAAATTATTATAACAACACTTTGTTTCATTCATTTAACTTATAGCAACTTTAAATTCCTTTTTTTGTTGTTGTTTCCTTAATTAGACTGCAAATTCCACGAGAGCAGGAACCATACCTGTTTTTCTCACTGCTATTCTCCCAGTGCTTTCTGTAGGACATACAGAGTAGCTATTCAGTTAGTGTTTTGTGGACGGATGGACAGATGGATGGGAGGGTGAATGGGCAGATGAGTGAACAACAAAAACTAAGCAAAGACTATGCAGTTTTATATCTGTTAACTGGGGATAGAACAATTAAAAAGTAAAACATTCAACCAATCAACCAATTGTCATCTCTCCCTCAGATAAATCATTTAATTATTTTATTGGATGAAATGTTTTAAGTTCATATCAACCAGGTCAATGGAGAAATGACCCTCTAGTAAGCCAGGCTGTATCTGATAACATAAATGGCAAGACCTTTCAGAAAATTTCATGCAAACAAGATGTTCATATTGGAATTTTATGCTTATAACAATCGATATTTCTGCATTTTCAAAATTCCACCTTCATTTAGTCTATAAAACTCAACTACAAGGATTAAGTAAATCAGAATCAACAAAACACAAGGAATCACTTGATACTAAAGCCATTAAGTAGCTTAGAGGAGGGGAAAGGGAGGTAAATATGTAGCAAAAGGAGAGTAATATGTGTGGGTATGAATACACACACACACAGAATGGACATTAGCTTGGTTCGTAAAGGCAGTGAGGTAAACAATTAAGTTTTACATGGATGGTAATGTATTTTGTATATTCTTAGTAGAATATCTAATAGCAAAGCTATTAGTAAGTAAGGCTTGTATATTCTCTATTTTTCTGGAACAGAGTTTTCGTCTCTCGTACAGAGAAGAAAAAGAAAGCAAAGCATAAAACTAAAATATATCCTTTGTTAACATAGTAAGTACTTCTCAGTATTCCCTTTATGCTGTCTGGATTTCGAAATATGCCCTTATTATTTTTAGCAAGTCAAAATTGGGAAGAAAAATAGAAATGTAACATGAATTATATTTTAATGTGATGTTCTACTTCTCTGTTTGTCATTATTGAAGTTTTTGTCTTCCTTCATTAAACATTTAATAAATCACCAAGACTTTTATGACAGATTTTAACCATAACACAGACAGCAGGAGGTGTTAACCCAGCTTGGTTCATATGGGCATATAATATCAGTGTCTACATCATCATGCCCTGTGGGCATATTGGCAGAACAACCAATGGAGGGTAAGCTTTTTCCGACAAAGCTTCGAAAATAAAGTTTTCTTCTTTTATCTTACCACAAATCAATTGGAGCCCTTACAGCAAAATCCTATAAAATAACTTCAAACACCACTTCTTAGTCTAAAAATTTGTATTATGGCTCTAACTCTTTGAAGTATTACGAGTGAAGCTTGGAGAAAAATGATTTAAGTGCTATCTGCTAGACATCAGAGCTTCAAAAATTCTCTCAGTTTTTCTTGACACATAAACTACTACCCACTGTATGTTTTTAGAATTTTTTTTATTGCTTTTAACCATCTAACCCAGTTTGCCTGATAAAAGTTATTTAACTGCCGTTTATCCGATTGAATTAATACTCTTTAAAGGTTCACCAACTTAAAATGGATTATTTTACTCTGTCAAGATTTTTTTTCCCTCACTCTGCTAGAGTTTGGGGTTGTTTTTAAAGACCTTCCAGGATCTCAAGCATGTTGACTTTAAATTAAGTTTTAAAAATCACTGGAGAAAGTGTAAGACATGGGCTAAGGGCACCTGTGATCCCTGCTTGCAAGTTAAAGGTCAGAAAGAGAAAGTTGCAAAGTTTCCTGACGACAGAGTCTCCCTGACACTGAAAGGATGGTGAGAACAAAGAGGTCTCAGCAAAGGGCACGAGGCCCATAGCACTTTCCCCCGCAGTGGGTGAGATGGGGTTGTCAGAGATTCAAGTCCCTGCACGCTTACTGATGCGCTTCAGAACCTAGACAGGAACGACACCCTGAAAGAGTATAGTTTGAAGAAGAGAAGATGCCATTCAACAAGTGCTTAGTGAGTATCTACCCTAGGCAGGTACCTGTATGAGATGCTATGTTGGCTGAAAGTGTGCAAAAATGAAAAAAAAAGAGTTCCTGTCCTCAACAGTCTGCTTTTGACTCAGTGTCTTTGTTCAATACTTGGCAATTTCTTTGGCTTTTTATCCCATTCTCGCTAAGGAGGATTTTTGGCCTCTTTTAAAAGAAAATGATGCTTTGCAGAGTCCAAAGTGATCAGTACAGCTAATATGAGTTCTAAATTGTCATTTCATATTCATAGTGGTCTAACTTTGGTGGAAAATTCTGGGGAAACAAAACAGATTTACACTACATCAGTGCTACTCCAACGCCAGTCTCCAACAAGATGAGGAACTTGCACCAAAACATACGTTGTTAATGCATTGCTTCGTTCATTGAGAAAGTTTTGCTACCAAAAAATACCTCATAAATGTCAGTGGAGCTCAACAGTGTGATTACTAACATGGTTGATTCATATTCTGGAGCTAGTTCTTTAACCCATCTTCAATCAGTTACAGTTTAAGGATTGGTAGCTTGTCAATGAACCAGACTTTAAATATCTCTACTCGTCACAACCCATCTTAGATTTATAATCAACTACAGCAAAAGAAATGGCAAAATGAGAAAACAGAAACAAAAGCAAAAATTGCTGAGGAGTAGATATTGTGGGGAAAAGTCATGAAACACAGGAAATTGAGAAAGAATAAAGGGGCTCTGCCTTACATATCCAGGGAATGAAATCGTGCATTTTACCTGTCCTCAACAGGATGCTGCTTAAGACAGGTACCTTTTGTGATTTACAGGAAGAATAGGCCCAGAACAAAACAAAACA
The DNA here is from genome assembly GCA_007922815.1 of Macrotus californicus. Taxonomy (NCBI): domain Eukaryota; kingdom Metazoa; phylum Chordata; class Mammalia; order Chiroptera; family Phyllostomidae; genus Macrotus; species Macrotus californicus. Next base: position 16,630 of record VMDR010014802.1, on the reverse strand, counting down.
CAGCAGGTTTTGCTGTTGCTAACTTCTTATAGTTCATCCACCACTGTGAGTTTCCTCATTGCTATTGCCGCACTTAACAAGCCTGTCAAAGTCTCAACTACCACCGAATAGATTTTAAAAGGACGTGAAGCCCAGACTGCCCCCATTGAACTGAACATGGTTGATGAAGGACACAAAGAAGAACTTGATAAATCAAGGCTATTCACAAGAATAGCTGGCATGCAATGGAGTCATGCTCTCTTTCATCCTATCAGGTGGCAAAACTGAAAAATAAGCACAAATATCTCCAAGCACAATGAATCTAAAACTACAGAGCTGCTTCAATGGGAACATGTGGGAAATATTCATCACATATTAATGTTAACCTCTCTTAACTGCTGGAGAACTCATTCCCTACAGAATTAAGCTACTTGATCAGTTCTTAGATAGAATAGTCAGGATGGATGCTTCTGAAAAATTTAAAAGAACTAGGTTTCCCTTAGGCCATTCTACTTCCCCAGTCTTTTCCCACTGCCCCCCATAGGCCAAGTGCACTTTTGGCCCAATCCTCCAACTCCAGCCTCTGAGGTTTTTTCTGAGTCCTGCTTGTTATGCACTCCATTCTTTCATATACCCCTTACATTCTTCTGCATGCTCTTCCCTTAGCCAAACATTTATCCCACTGCCTCCATATATTTTTCCTTCAGAACACCTCCAAAAAGAGATTTAAAACTTCCTCTTAATTTTATATCTAAATCTAGCTTTCAAATGTGCTTAATATTTGACAAAATTAGATCATCTATCAGCAATCTGTATTTCCCTTGTCTACATGGCTTCTCTATGTGCTTATTGGTATCAGCGTTTATATGTCTTAATTTAAAGTTTCAAGATAGCAGAGTTAGTGCCGATGTGAGTCTCTTTTATACAGTTAAAATCACATATATTTGATATTCTGATGATACAAAAATTCCAAATATTAGATGTGACATGTAGATGAATTGCTTTAATTAAAACCATATCATTCCCCTTTTTGCTTTCATTCTTCCATCCAAAGACTGCAATGCTAAAAATTGTACTTCCCCAAATCCTTTGCAGCTGTGCTCCCGGACTGTGATGTAGGTTTCACCAATGTGATAAATCTGAAGGCAGAAGCAGGCAATATGAGGAGACAGTTATGCAGAGGAAGGCACGATCTTTTACAAAGCATTGTGAAAACAGGTACCGATCCTTGTGTGGTGGCTGGAGCAGAACTCCTCATGTCCAGTTTCAGAACAGCCAGTGCTGGGTGGAGGGCAGCTCTGCCATGGCTTTTGCCAGAACAGCTCCACAGGGTGGCCGGACACTTTCCCAGGTTACATAGTTCCCTTCCACCCTCAGATGTTTCATGAGCCATGTAATACCTTTTAATAAACTCTTTTCTGCTTTAAGTAGACAGAGCGAACGATGTGGCTTACAACCAACAATGCTTACTAATGTGTTAGGCGGCCTTGTTTTTTGAGATCAGCAATCCATGTGGCCCCAGTGCCATGAGTACACATTTGCTGAGAAATAAAGAAGAATGAGAGTTTCTGGATAGAAGGAAATGGTGTGGGATTATGGGCCTTAGGCCAAACTCAGCATCAAGACTTTTATCTAAGGGATTTGCTAGGGGGTAGGGGTGGGGCAGAAGGAGGGTCTTCAGAGAATCACACTCCAGGACACAGAAAAGCTGGTAACGACGATTTTGGTCAGGAATGCCTGGGCTTAGATAGACTCTGCTTCCTCCAGTTAATTAAGGTACATTCTTTTTAATACTGAGTTTGGTCAAGAAGCTGAGTAGTTCTGTGTTTATAAACACTGCCTTATACACAAGCACACTGATTGTTAATTGTGTTCTTCCTGGAAGAACATCCTGGCCCAGCATATAAAGGACAGTGCTGTAGCAAGATTTCAACAGTTTTCTCAACTCTGAGAAATGCAGAGAGTTATTAGGATCACTGCGCCCCTTTAGGGCAAGAGACATACCCCTAGGTAGTGTTTAGATATATATGGGTAGAGAGGGGAGGACAACACAAACCAAAGAGCCCAAAAGAAAAAAGAGAACATTGGAAAAATAAGTGTAAATGGAGCAATACAAGAAGTTGGAGATAAGGCTGCAAATTTAATTTGAGGTTAGATCAAGAAAGCCGTTAAATAAAGAATGTGGACTCCTTCGGCAAAGAAGAACAAGGAAAGGTTTTGCACAGAGGGCTGGATGACGAGTATGACAATGTATGGTAGTATAACCCACTCACATGCGTGTAAATTGAATGGAGTGGGAAAACGGTGACAACAGGGAGACTGGCTAAGTGCCTACTACAATAGCAATGGTAATGAGAGGTGAGCAGCATAATGACAGGTTTGAGGGATATTGTAGTTAAAATCTATGGGATTTGACCACTGGTTGGAGAGAGAAAAAAGAGGGAAGATCAAAGACAATACTAAGATTTTAAACCTGGGGATTAGGAACATGGCAGTGTTATCAACAAAGAAACATAGAGACAGGCAAGTTTAGGAGGAAAGATAGGAGTTCATTTAGACACACTAACTGTGAGGTGGCAGTGGGCTATCCACTTGAAGGCAAGTAATGAGTAGCAAGAAGGAGAGAAGTTAAGAGTATGTACATCGAGGGAGGGATCAAAGAAGTAATACTTAAACCAATGAGTATTAGTGAGATATCCAAGGAAAGGAGTATAGCGAGGGAGTTAAGAGTTAAAAGAGTTAAAACTTGTAGGATAACAACATTAAAGAGTAGGACGAAGAGGATCCAGAGAACACATTAGAGAAGTGGTTCAGAAACACGGGAAGGGGGTACTAATATTTGTTGAGTACCTACTACTGTGCTAAAGACATTACGTAGGTCCCTAATTTTAGTTGTTGCATCAACTCTATTAGGTAGGTATTGTCCTTCTCTCCTTTCAGAGAAGAGAAAACTGAGGCTCAGAAAACTTAAATGATGCATCCCACAGTAAGTGGCAGACCTGGCATTCCCATCCAAGTCTTTAGAAGGAAAACCACATGTACATATGTCACAAACACAAAGGGATAGAGTGTTTCAGGAGTTTTGTAGTATCAATGGGACTGCATACATGGAGAGATTAAGGAGAATAAACACTGGGTGGGGGATCTAAATGGCTATTAGAGCTGCTGACTGGTCATTGAGGATGTTTGGGAGAGTTGTTTATCACAGTGCTGGAAACTACAACTATACTGCAAATGTCTAGAGAGTGCATGGCTGGTTCGAAAGTGATGGGCAGCGAACAAAAACCTGTGTTATTCAGGAGTACAGTGATGATGTACAGTGATATGGGAACTCAAAAACGTTCTCGAATTGGGGAAAATTTTTCTCACTGATTTTACTTTATTTTTGCTTTTTTTCATTTTTCCCCAGTAAAAGAGGCCTGGACACATTTTTAGGCAGAGTAAAGGCATCAATCAAATAGAGAGTTTGGAGATAAAAGAGAATGAGGAAAAATCGATTCCATGTAACCAAAGGCCTAAGATAAGGTCAAATAATAGATTCAGATATTTATAAGCACTAAGTGTAAAGAAATTTTTTACATTAGTGTCATAGCTTGGTTTAGTTCACAAAAATAATAATTAGTACTTTCAAAGTATGCTTTTCTCATCAAAGTCTCTCTTTTTCACAGTTTAACATATGCTGCATAAACTGCTTGTATAAAGAAAGACACGAGGCCGGAGGGCTCCCTCTCCAATTTGACAACACCGTCTTGTCTTCACGGCACCTGTCACATCTATCAACATTGTAACTAATGTCAGAGTTCTTCTTTTGCTAATGAGCTGCTACACACAGAGGCATTTCTCCTCTCGGTCCGCCAGCTACAGTATAATGAGGCAGAATGAAAGGTGTGATCTCAGAAGCCCCTCTTTGCTTTGGAAGGACCATCACTCTTCTTTTCCTCTTTTGTCACAGACCCAAATTTAGTTATTTGATGTCCTTTTAGATGTGTTTCACTTTAATATAATGAAAATACTCTCCTCCATCTGAAGGTCACCCCAAAGGCTGATGTTGGTCACGGCCTGAGAGTTATCTGCGAGCTGGGGTGAAGTTGTGCTATGTCCCAAGCATGGGACCCGCCCTCCCTTCTCCCAAATATTATGTCTTTTCTTATAATAAGATACATTTTTAAAGATATCTTTCTCTCTGTACTATCAAAAATCAAATGCTTGTAATTCCCCAGTCTCCCTCACCTATGCTTAAGGTCATGATATTCTACCTGGAGGCCTCATCTCCCCACCCCCACGTGGCTAACTCCTCCCCCTTTTTCAAGAGTCAGCTATGGCATCAGCCCCTTCAGAAGATCTTCCCCGACTGCCCAGGCTGGGCTGTGTCCATTCTCTGGGCTTCTATTTTATCTTGTGTATGCCTCAGTCCTGGCAATTAACTTCACTACACTAAAGTTATTGGTTTTTGCATTTTCCCCAAACCTAGATTATAGTCTCTTTAAATACAAATGTTCTTATTTATTTTTACCCCCCCCCCAGTGCTCAGCACAGTGAACTAGGGGTGCCTCAGAGACAATTCTAAGTTATAAACACCCGCTGTACCCATTTAATTGCACTAAATGATGCCTGGCATTCCGCTTCATTAACTAGCATTCCCTTCCTGTAAGTCTCCAACTAGACTACATTCAGATGAAGTCACTGTTGTCCTTAATATAAGAAATGGATAAGACCTACTACATCAGTCTTTTCTCCAGAACACTGGTCTCGGTCACAGGACTCCATGTTCCAGTGTGTTTGGGATATGCTTTATATTATCCAAACACTTGGAGATTCCCAGAGCATATTAGATTTAAAAGGCTTTAAGAATTCAAGTTTGTTCTATTTTAACTCAGTGTTTCCAAAATTAATTCATTTGACCAATGAATCTTTATTCGGGGGTGGGAAGATACAAGGAGACATAGCACTTATTAATATCCCACAGACTTATGTGTTCCTCAGAAAAAAACTTAGAGGAACACTGGATTATTTATTAAAGTCTTCCTACATGGTCATTCATATGCATACTGGGAAAATCAGAGACAAATTCTTCTTGACAATCTGAACTCTTCTAATTTATTTCTTTAGCTATCACTCTCAGAGATTATTTCTAAAATGGACTTGTGGATTCACCTATGGATACATGAAAGAATAGTTTCCCTAATAGACAAAATATTCAATTTCAGAAAAAAATTTTTTTTTGTGGTTGTTTCCTTCCACTACATCCCAGACCCAGTCAAGTGTTCTGTGGACTCATGGGAAATAACTTTATTCTTAATGGAAGCTCCTCACTCTCACTAGTCACGGTTAGATATCAGAAACATATTCATTCTTGGTGAAGGCTTATAGATTTATTGTCAAATGCACCCACTATAAATGTCCACACTTTCAACAAAGAAAAGTTCTGCATGATACCAATCCCTGTTTCATGAACACAATAGTATATACAGGTATACATACATATGCATGCCTTTGCTCACCTACAAATATTAGTTATCAAAATTAAAATAAGTACCGGAGGGTTTTCAATTTGGCATATCCAAACATTTGTCCTCCTTCTCTCTAAAATTAGCCTTTTCTGCAAAAATTATTTTTTATATTATTTCAGCACTTTCTGTGATAGCATCTCATCAGTGGAAGTGATAGGTTCCAAGTTTATAACACTGAGGGATATTTTAATTAAGAATGAATTAAAGTTAACATATTTACTGAGGACCTACTACTGACAAGATTCTCTATGACACTATAAAGGCTCCCCAAAATACTTATCTTTTGCTTACCAACAATGCATACAGCTAGGTCATTCTATGTGTACATTTGAAATGTGGGGTTGGCTCAGATGAGGTTGTTCAGTGTCGATGGAGAGTGACAGATGTGCTAGTCAGCATGCTCACTTTCTGAGCTAGAAAGAGATTACATCACAGCTGTATGGACATCAGTTATATTACCCTTTCTGATTCAGTGCAGATAGTCTCAAAAGGTTTCTCAAGACAATGGGGCACACCGATGAGTTAGGAGACTATTATGTACATGTACGCCTTATTGCCTTACATTAAACTTGTTTTGCAGACCTATAATTTCCTGGAATTCTTTTCTTTTTTTTAATCTTTCTTTCTTTGTTTTTTTTTTAGGTTTTATTTATTTATTTTTAGAGAGAGGAGAAAGGAGGGAGAAAGAGAGAGAGAGAACCATTAATGTGTGGTTGCCTCTCGTGTGCCTCCTACTGGGGACCTGGCCCGCAACCCAGGTATGTGCCCTGACTGGGAATCTAACTGGAGACCTTTTGGTTTGCCGGTTGGCATTCAGTCCACTAAGCCACACCAGCCAGGGCAATTTCCTGGAATTCTTAATGAGATCTCAACAAAAGCAATAAGTAAATACACCCTAAATAAATTCCTCATGAGGTCACAATAAAAGCAAATTTAACAGCATTTTTAAGTATCCTTCTAACTCCTAAACTATTTGAGGCCTTTTATTAGACCCTGTACTTTCCATTTCATGAAACTTGTTACTCATAATTGTCATTACTTCTTTCCTTTGCTAGCATTTAAGCAGTGTAAGAACATGGAATTTTCTTATCCTCTACTATAGTCTCATTGCCCACTCCTGTGCCTGACACATAGAAGATGTGTGATAAATCTTTGTGGAGTGAATATTTTCTGAGTGTCAATTGTTGCCCTCTGTCTTGAATTAAACCGTGAGTCCCTTCAGAGGAGAGATTTTTGCCTATTTTATCTTTTAATCAACTCTCATTGTATATTTTATTCAACTGACATTTAAAATTTCATGTCTATATTCTGCCCATCTAGAATAACTTTCTCAAGATCAATGATTGTGATTTACTCATCTTTTTATCCTTATTCTCAGTGCTTTGGAGATGAATGGTTTTGAATGAATAAAAAAGATAAATGGAGTGAAATCTACAATCTAGTATGGTAGACAGACTCACAAGTTAATACAAAGAAGACAGTAATAACATCATTACAGTATTAACAGAGGGTACCATTGAATGCTATCATAGAAACGAAGTATGCTAGATGATAGGTGAGAATTAGTTAGATTAGTCAGAGCTGCAAAGACTTCATGGTGAAGGTGACATTGGAGCAAAGGCTTCAAAGATGAGTAGAATTTCAACAAGCAAAGATGAGGCAAAGGGACTGAGACAGGATTTACAAAAGAGCATTGGCACTTGGAAGGAGTGGAGAAAATGGAGAAGTGGAGAAATGGCTAAATCATACTACAGGGAATATGACGAGAGACAGGAGATATGTGTTCATAGATGTGGTCAGGAGACCATGTTCTAATGAGATAGTGAAGAACTTTCAATACCATTGGACTCAGAGCGGAATGGAACTTTTCCTGTTGTCTTTGAGTTTCATCTAAGACCTTAAAGGTAAGGACAATGTAATAAACATACTGCATTTTAAAGTATGGTGCTAGATACACTGATATAAGACTCGTAGCCAAATCTGGTCACCATCAAGAGCCTATGTAATAGCTAGAAATTTATGGAGAAGAAGATTCTTTGAAATGAGGGAATTAATAAGAGTTGGGAGTACTGTGACCTTTTCTTTTCCTACCCACACTAACCTCAAGGCAAGTGAAGGAGACTCCTAAAGAACAGTTACAAGACTTGAAATTACCCACAAGAGCACAGATTTTATTCTGAAATTCAAGCCAGATGCTCATGTAGAAACAGGAACTGGTAGGGTTCCTCATGGCTACTATCGGAACAGAACTCAAAAACATTCTTGGACGAGCCTCAGGATGTATACAGAGGTCCAGCAGGGGAGGGGGGCACCTGGTGAGGACAGTATCAAGCTGGTGTCTACTTGAGACTGGCTACACTGTCGGTGAAGGCGAGGCATGAAGCAAGGAGCAGGTTGCTAATCAAATTCTCCCACTTGGTAAAGTGTGGACAGTAAGTTTTCCCATGGCTCATGTGGATGCTAAAGAAGGCAACCTGGCTCCAGTCATCTCTACTAGACTCTGCCTAAGAGAGATCTCTGCTTGGGAGAGGAGATCCCAGGAAAAAGAAGCCAAGGGTCTACCATAGGAAGGTGGGAACTGAGGTGGATAAGCATCTCCTGAGTCAGGGAACAGTGAAACGCGCAGGACCACACAGAATCTTCCAAGGAGGACACTCATGTGCTTCTGAAGAAGGAGTTACCATTTGAATGCTGCCATTACCATTCCAAGAGAGCTGGAAATAATACCCTTTGCCTTTCTTCCTTCCTGTCCACCTGTACAATGGAGGGTCCACATGGGGAAAGAAACAATTATTTGGATTAAGAAAAATGGAAGGCTAGGATTCCTTTCTCCTCCATTAGTTCCAGACTTTAGCTAAACAGAAGAAAGATGCTTTGATTTAAATAGAAAATGTAAGTTTTAATAAATATTGGACTGGGATTATTAATACAGGAAAAGAGGGATTCCTAATATCCAAAAGGGAAAGAAAGTAATGGAATCTGTCCAAAACATCAACAAGGGTGATGGCAATCAGAGAAAAAGATCAAATGTATCCAGTAAGTTGGTTTGAACTGTTGTTGCATGTGATAGAAAGTCAATAGGAGTTTGTTTGTTTTTTAATTTGGGGTGGGGGCTGTTTTATTTTTATTGTATTTTTTCACTACCATGTAACCCTTTTATCTACATTGTTTTTAGGAAAGACATGCTATGATGCAGTTTGTGCTTTAAAGATAGCCCTTATGACCACGTGTAGGTTTCTGAGAGAATGGACACTTACACTGTGTCAGAGTTCATGAACTTCAACTATACTACTACATTTCCCCACATGGTAAAAATGGGTTGGCTTTGTGAAAAACAAATATCTTTCATCCCCTTCATACTAATTCCCAAAACATGGTAGGGTGAAAGTTCTTAATAAATCATCAAAAGTACCCAGAAAGAAATACTAAAAATATTAAATCTGCCCATTCAATCTCAATGGACTCATGTGCATATCTGTCTCAATATGTGGAAATCCTAACTTTTAGATTTTAAAGTCTCTCTTTTATTTCTTTGTGCATCCTGACAGTACTTTGTACTTGAAAGTATCTCTTGAGGAAATGGTTTAACTGACACACCTTGGCAAAGACCTGGTGAATCCACAGATTTACCTATAAAATTACTCCCTTCGCCCCAGGGCCTGTGTTCTCTGCTGTAGGGTCCCACTGTGCAGAACAGAGCGATGTGGATAGTAAGCAGACTCTCTGGTCCTGTTCACCAGTATTGCAAAGATACAAAAATAAGACTTAGACAATGCAATAGGGAATTTGATATATTTAGATGGTCACAAGCTGAATTTTGCTCGTCACTGCTATCAAAAGGTGAGGAAAAGCTTTTTTAAAACTGTTTTTAAGATGCAAGGTGTAGGGAGTTAAGATCATCCCTATAACTTGCTAAAACTGATTCTAACAATACACAGTGCCACTTTCCATCTGTTGGACTCTTATGCAACCCCACCATCACTGGCAATGAGAGCTGGGTCAGGGCCAATAAACTTTCTCCTCAAACCTCTGTTTTTAAGGCCTGCATATACTCTTCATGGCCCATCAGCCCCAGGCCTCTGCCTCCAAATTAGAGCCACATTAACTTGGTGGTTACCACCCCCACTTGGTGGTCTCTCTCTCTCTTTCTCTCTCTCCCTCTTCTCTCCATAAGTCCTCCTTAAGCACTCCTTTGGTTTGAATTGTACAATCTCTCCTTTTCATCTTACAACCCCAATGCCAAGAGAGAAAGATTTCCTGAATAACACTATTAAACTATAATAGAACCACTCTAAATAGAACATTTCATTAAGTGCAATCAGCTAGAGTGGTGTGAGCATGTGTCTACATTTCTGGGTCTCTGGAAGCCATGCCTCCAGTCACAACCACCAGTGGACAGTCCTCAGATGAAAGTTATGTAGTTGAAGTGACTCACAACAGGGCCAACCGGAAACAAGGATCTGGACTTTATTCTATTATCCTGAAATCTTTTTTTATATCAATGAACAAACACACTGCAACATGGGAAGACAACGAGGTAAGAATTGGTCCTTATTTCTGTCTGGATATCTGCCCAGCTTTCAGTTTGCTGCCTTGCTTCTAACTGATGGCAGGGGAATGAATGTATCAGGCTTTTCAAGTCAGAAGCAAGGCAAACAAAAGGAGGAATTAGTAGGAACCACACAGCCTTGTCCCGAGAATAGGTATGAGATAACGAGAAGTCCTGGATACCAGATTAACCTTCTACTTAAACTTCATAGACACTTTCTGCTGGAATCAATGACACCCACCATTGCCAATCTACCTTGGAACTCTTTCGTCTGGTAATTCCTGACATAGGTCTGATGCAGCACCTCTCCTTATCACCCCTGGTCAACCCTGAAATGGCATAACAGTATAGAGTCACTTAGGACTTTTGCATCACAACTTTTCAATTAATTAAAAAGGGAATCATTATAAAAATCTGCCTCTAATCTCTACAGTAGTACACATTGAGGAAAAATAAGTTAATACCAGCGAACTGCTTAGAGCACAAGTATGAAAAAGGGATTAGTGCATTTCCTTCTAGCATCGGGTGGAACACAAAGTAACCACCAGACACCAGCATCATTTCCTGTGCTTGTGACCCGAAATTCTGCATGACAGCTATTTAACCAGTGATTCAAAGGACACTTTAGGTTTTGATAGTGTCTGGATCACTGATCACACAAATGCATTTTCATAAAGTAAATCATACAACAACAAATTCAACCAAATCTGTAAATCTTTTTAATGTATCTAAACAAATAAAAGTGGGTATTTAGAAGCTAGCCCAGTGGTGTGTCCGCCCCACGTGGCAACGGTGTGCTGCTCCGGCATTCGAAGAAGACTGAACGGACGGTTCTCAAGGCTCAGTCAGTGCTCCGTAAATGTGACTTCCCTCCCTGCACTTTCCATCAACTGCTGTCTAATCTGTAATCTGTTTTTTCCCCTGTATATTTGGTCATTCAGTATTTACAGTGTCTACTGTGTGCCAGGAACTGTTCTGGGTCCTGGAGGTGCGTGATGAGCATGGGTGGCACCGTCCTTGCCCTCTTGGTGCTTGTGTTTTAGGAAAGAATATATATATCAAACATGTAACAAGTAAGTATGACCAGCTCAGAGTGTGAGACTTATTATAAAGTAACAAAAGAGGCCAATGTGACAGACGGAGGAAATATGCCTCTGAGGAGGTGACATTGGAGCTGAAAGAGGGGGTTTTGATTCTCTTGTTTCCCGATAAATAAATCCATGATACCTAGAACTAGTAACTATTCAATATTCAATACGTATTTGCTGAATGAATAAGTGAAAGAATAAATAGAGAGGATTCACTGATGTCATAAAAAATGCGAGAGAGCTGTGGGGTTGGAAATGCAGGAACATTGAATTGGGTTTTAGAGAAAGAAAAGGAAGGCCAATGTGCCTTCAGCATAATGAGCCAAGAAAAAAGTGTTGGGGGAGGTGAGGTAGGAGAGGGAGACAAGGCCAGAATGTGTTTCCTGTTAGACACTCTCAACCAGGCTCATCAGCAATGCATATTTATAGACCACCCATCAAGAGTTTTACCTCTGCAGATGGCTGACCTGTACCTGTTTCCAAATTCTGAATATCCTCTTCTTTATGCAGTGGCCACAACACATTGGGATTCTTTCTCATGTCAGGGTCTTCACCAAAGCTCCAGCAGCTGTCTGTGACCCCGGCCCTCCAGATATGCCTGACTGCTTCTTCCTCATCCATCCCTCAGCCCCTCTCTTAGAGAGGCTATGTCTCAGCCCCAAATCTCAATCACATCCCTCTGTGATCATCACACCCCCAAACTCATACCTATTGCTTTCCCCTTATCACACTCACCCTCCATGTTTATTTGGTAAGATATCGCCTGTCCCCGCTAGACCAGAAGCACAATGTGGGTAGGAACTGTATCTACTTGTCCATCGCTGTTGCAGTGGGAACTCAATGAATATTTTTTGAGTCAATAAATAAACTCTAACTCTTACTTAAAATAAAATAGTGGAAGAAACATGTTTAAAGTTTTCCTGTGTTTGGATTCAGAAACAGTTAACTACACAGTCTCTGACCTGACAATGACATTTTCTGGAATAAGGCAAATGTCCTGGGCTGTTTTCCTGACTGAACTGCATGTGACTTTGGGCCAATCACTTAACCTTGCTTGTTCCTGGCGTGGGAGCTGGGAACGTGAGCCCCACCACTGCAGGACAGTGTTGGGGTGAGGGGGATGGGGAAGGAAGGAGAAAGCAAGAGGAAAGGCCTAAAATTCTCTGGGATTTTTAAGTAGCATGTCCACTATAACTCAAAATGATGCCTACAAACCATAAGGCTTATGGTTCTTGTTTCTGCATAAGGCTTAAGGCTTTTGTTTCTGCAGGCTGTTTTTAAGAAATCAGTTTTACTTTCTGTTTCAGAGAAGAACTAAAAGACCAAGTGCACATGAAGGAAGGTGTCCTTCGTTGGCATGAAGGTCAGCCACACATGGAAAGATGCACTGACAACTTAATCATCGCTTGTTAAGACATCAGCTTTTACCTAAACTGAGAAGGAGTCACAGGGAAGAAGTTTACATGTGTATTTTTTTTCTGACATCAATACTGCCATTGATGAGCGGATCCAATTTAGTTTCACTCTGAGCGAGCAGACAATGGTCAGTTTTCTTCCAGCTGCCTTATTTTACAAGCATTAATGAACAATTAACCAACACTGGCACTCTTTCCGTCTGTAATCCTGTAGTAGGATCACTAATCTCTACCACTAGCAGCTAATGATGAAGGTCTCTTAAGCTTTACTTCTTATCTCAGCCAGTTCTTAATACTTGCATAAGTATGCCTTCTGAGGAGGGGGGCCCCCTACTGCTATGCAACCTGAGAACAAAAGCCCAAAGACATTTTTGAAGGGGTTTCTGTTCAATAACACTTCTATGCTTATGTTTGCCTTCCTTCTCCAACAAACACCCGCGATCACCAGAGGGCTCTGGAGGTCATGGAAGGCTCTGTGTCTCCATACTTCTAATACTTATAAGAATGTATTCAGACCGTATTATATACAGCCCCACCCCCAACTGCACAGGCAGACACCCTCAAGTGGGGAGGGAAATGTGGACTAAATAGAATCAAACAGTAGTGTTCTCCGTGAGTCAGCTTTGATTTGGTATTGAATAACACTGGGTCTGCAAACACATTGTCATTAAAAATGTATAGGGGAGAGGCAGATTTATCTAGAAGGCCTTGCATAGGAGAGGTCTTCGTTTCTCTGAATTTAATACAACTTATATTCAATTGTCTCTCTCTAGTGGGGTAGAAACCAATTCACCATTTCATTAGGACTCCTCCATAGGGTCAAGATTTAAAGAAAATGCAGGGTCAAGATTAAAAAAAAATCCCAACTGTAGAGTGAGCCCAACTGTAGGACAATAGCATGGCTGCGATGACAGTTTTCGTTTGTAACTACTTTTCAGACTCTTACAATTCGCTGGGAAAGTTATTAATTCAGGGAAAGTTGTACTCGAGATTTAATTCCAAGACTAAATTGTTAGAAAATGTTTTGTGAACACAGATTTTGCTGGGTGTTGAGTGCTGGGGGAGAAGGAGGAGAAGAAATAGCAGCAAAGACAGCAGGCAGGATCTGCAGATGTCACTTTTGCATCCAAATTAAAAGACAAAGCAAACAACAGCACATTCTCATCCAGGGCTAAAACTTCAAGCTTGGCATTTTCTACAGTTTTTGGTCCTCAGAAACAACATTGATCTGGAAGCAGGAAAGCTTCCAGGGTAATATGGAGGGTGAGCAGGCACTGTAAGGTGTCGGGATGGATGGTCCCAAGGACATCTGCTCTCTGGAGGAGTAGGAACTGGAAGACAGGTGTGGCAATGTGATACCAGTCACTCATTTCTTGAGCCTCAGACTTGCAACAGTTCTAACAACCCACATCCGTACGATGTACTACAATTTGGGCACTTGAAGATGCACGATGCTCTAAAACAAATAAATAGCTACTTTCAGCAACATTCACCCAAAGTGAAATAAATCTTTTTCATAAATCATCCCACTTTTCTATTTTCCATTTGGAATGCTGAAACACTACTCTTCCCCCCACCCCCCCTAACATTCAGAGCTACCTGCAAGGAAAGGGGGCTTAGTGGACAGAGCCCTGAACTAAAAGTTTGGAGGCAGAGTCCTATTCACACTCAGCCCCTGACCCTTGTGTGATTTATACAAGTCACTTAACCTCTCTGCCCTTCTGCTTCCTCATTCGTTCCACACACACAAAGCTACCTGCCCCTCCCCACCTCCATGGAGCCGTGAGAGTGAATGAGCTATGTCTGCAAAGTGTTTGAAAACACCATTCATTGGTGCCAGGCTCAAAGAGTGTAAAACATTGTAAAAGGCCTCCAGTGTTATAACACACACAAAGAAAATAAGGAGAGACTATAAGACAAAGAAACATGGAGGTCAGAAACACTTGCCACCGAAAATTTAGTAGTCATTTGCTTTAAAAGCGAGTCTCAATGACAGGATATTTACTTTATTTGCTCTTTATGAATCACTGGGCTGATCTAATTAAAGTGAGTGTTTGGACAGGAAGAGTAAAGTTTTAAAAGAAGTGGATGAAGTTGTGGCATCCTGTGAATCTCAGATGGTTGCTTATTAATCTCCAATTAGGAAAAATAATTCAAGCTTTCCTACTATTCTCACTCTCAGAAACACATTTTCTTTATTGCCCCGCAGCTATACCATACTCATTTCTACTCCACATCTTTCCACATACTCTTCACACCTTCTCCCCTTGACCCCTTTAAATCCCACTCATTTTTGCATTTCAATTTTAGTTCCATCCACCTCCTCCATCAAACATCCTATAATGACCTAGCCTATTCATGCTTATATACATATATATGAGTATTTATTCCACACAATTCCTAGGATAATACTAGACACTGGATAAAAGCTCAATAAACTCTTATGGCATGATGCGGTAAAAGATCCCTGCCTAGAAAATCAGTTCCTTGAACACACCACCCGTTTCTTGCCTCCAGCCCAGAGCCATTGTGTATCTGTTCCTTATGCCTGCCCGGCACCTCCTTTGTCTCCCTCTTCCCCTCTCTCTGTCCTATCCCCTCCTTTGCAATGGCTGGCTCTTGCTTACCCTCAAGGTCAACTTGAGTATAATCTAGTCACAGAGGCCTAAATTGACCACCCAATTTAAAGGACCCCCTTTGCACCACTATCTTCTTACATGTACTATTCTTCGTCCTTAGTAGCAGTTATCATTGCAATTATATATTTCCTTATTTCTTTTTTTCACTTTATTCTTATCTGTCTTCACTACTAGAGTATGAGGAGGGAACACAAAAAACCCTGGAATTTATTTATAAAAAAATTGAGTGTTTATTCACGCATGTTAGTCCCCTTCAAAAACTTCAGTGCTCTCCATTTGATGCAAACCTATTGAGATTTTTTTTCCGCTGCTCACAACAGTTTTGGAACTCGTCGATTTTGATGCCTTATAGTGCTTCTGCCATTTTTTGTTTCACCACTTCCACAATGGCAAAATGTTTCCCTTTGAGGACTTTTTTCATCTGGAAAAGCAAAAAAAAAGTCACCCAGGAGAGACTGGGTGAATAGGTGGGGTGGGGCATGGAGGTCATGCTGTTTTTGGTCAAAAACTTCTGAACACTCGTGCATTGTAGGCAGGTGCACTCGTAAATCACCCACCATGAAATGGGCAAATGCTTTAAAAGAATCTTCAAAAAAATTCTCTGTAGCCAAATGCAGCCTCTCACGACCACGCCAGCTAGTACACTGATACAGGTGGGCTCCTAGAACACTCACCTAGCAGGGAAGCCTGTACTACAAGGGACCTGCCTTCCAGAAGAAAATTCCAGTTTTGGGGGGCTCCGCTCTCAAATGTACCTTTTACCTTTAAGACAAGAAGCGTATCTATTTTGTTCAGCATTCTTCAATAAATGTTTGTTGAAATAATTAATTAACGTCACCTAATCTTTTAGTCACCAATTTGCCCAGTGCCTGTTCAGCTACCCTCATTGTTCTCCCTGAAGTAGAGAAGGTCTCCCTTTCTTCAAATATTGCAACTCTTCTATCAAGAACCCCCACAAAGGAGCTCAATGTGTTTGATATTTTACAGTAGTTTCTGTTTTAAGACTCTTATCAAACACACTGAGTTTCTCACCTCCTGGGTGATCCCAGCCCACAGAAAAGCCATCAGTGTCCTAGGACGGAGCCCAGGCATGTCATTGTCTTGAGTCAGTGAGAGTGCCTTACCAACTCAAGACCCTCCATGAAACACTGGACGTGGTCTTTCTTCTCACCCTCTTTGTTTTTGTGGCTTAGTATGAGTGACCAATCATTGGTTCCAATTCAACTTTTCCTTGACAGCAAGGACGTCTAGTAGGATTTCAGTAAACAGCAGGCTGTCTATCTAAGATTCCCCAAAGTGACCATGAGATTAGTACCTGTTCTGGGAACCTTGACACTTGGTAATATATTAATACCCCCACTGCACAAGGTTATTGTAAGAACCTAATGAAATCAAGGCATTGTGCAAACTAATGATTGCTCTACAAATGTTAGGTTTTGTTACTGTGACA
>VMDR010014801.1:0-23062 GCA_007922815.1 Macrotus californicus | reverse complement strand
AAGTTTGTTTATTATTGTTATCATTATGTTTTTGGTAGTGGCTTTTGAGAATGTTACTTTCCTGTAAGGTCAGGGTGCCCTGAGGACCAGAGCGTGCCGAAGACATGTCTGTGGTTGTCCTTCCCGCCCTGACATTTCCTACATCTGTGGTTTGCTTCTCAGCTGTCCCTCCAGAGGGCAGGGGCCTCGTCTGTTCTGTCCACCACCGTACACCCAGTATGTAATTATGTCTGGCACATGCAAGTGCTCAATAAATGTTGGCTGGTTGAGTGAATAAAATGAGTGAATGAATCTCGTACAGTCCAACTGACCTAGGAGAAAAATGAGAATGGGGGAAAAAAAACCCACCCTCAAAGGAAAAAAATAGGGACACCTGTAATAGCACAGACAAACAAAAAAGCCATACAAAAGTGAAGATAATTACAGAAGGGGAGAAAGGTAAGCAGCAGGGGTTGAGCTGATGCCCACAAAATTGCCACCACCCAGCAACTGACTGCCTGAAAGATTCTCAAAGTTAACAGAAAACAAAGTGTCCTCTGGAAGACTCGTTTACAAGTACGCTAATGAAAACCCTGTCACCACATGGAGATGTAACAGAAGCCCCGTGTTTGGTTGTTTCAAGATGGAGAAGACTCTGCCGAATACTCCAGGTGAACGTCTAGAGCCCCATAGAGGGAGTGCAGCACACTGAGGACTTTTTCTTGAATGCTGTCAACCTGCTCAGAAGGACAGTAATCATCCAGGCTTGACCTGGAAACAACAAGAGAAATTAAAAAAAAATACACAAAAATAGGACGAGATCATACTATGCAGTGAGGAAAAGCCTGTAAGTGTTGAGTTCAATGTAAAATAGAAATGAAAGTGTGCTGAATTTGGGAATAGTAATAGTTAAAAGCTATTACATGTTTGCTCATATCAGGCACATGACATAAAAGATGTTCTTTAATCTCCTCAGCCACTCTATGAAATAGATACATTTACCTTTCCTTTAAAGCAGGGGTGCCAAACTCATTTTCCCCAGGGCCCGCATCAGCCTCACCGTTGTCTTCAAAGGGCCGACTGTAACTTTAGGACTGTATAAATGTAACTACTCTCACGGTTGTCTTCAAAGGGCCGACAGTAACTTTAGGACTGTATACATGTAACTACTCCTTAACAGTTAAGCTACAGCTCGGCACTGCTGCCGGATAGAAACAAAGTGCCAGGCCGGATAAAACAGGGTGGAGGGCTGGATTCGGCCTGTGGACCTTGTGTTTGCCACCTGTGGCCTAAAGGAATCTGAGACAGAGAAAGATCACCCTGCCCAGGTTACACAGCTGTAGCCAGTAGGTGGCGCTGGCGACAGGACTGGAAACCACAGGGCCTCTGTGTAAAGCCTCAGTGCTCAGCCCCTAGACCCATGCTTGCTCGGAAGGGACATGCTGCTGCGGACTCCTGGGGCTTATTGTCTTAGTGACTGAGCATCCCTCTCATTCTTTTTTTAAAAGATTTTATTTATTTATTTATTTATTTATTTTAGAGCGAGGGGAAGGGAGGGAGAAAGAAAGGGGGATAAACATCGGTCAGTTGCCTCTTGCACGCCCCCAACCAGGGACCTGGCCTGCAACTCAGGGCGAGTGCCCTGACAGGGAATCGAACCCGTGACCTTTCGGTTTGCAGGAGGATGCCCAACCCACTGAGCCACACCAGCCAGGGCTTCTCATTGTTTCATGTACATTAGGGCTAGAAATTAGGAGGGCAGAGGCTTCCCAAATGATAAAAGGGCCCGCTTCTGAAAACAATGTTAACTACAAGTATGCAGGACTGTCCAGGGTGAAAGTGGGGATGTGCTGGTGCAGGGATCAATCTCCTGGGCAGTAAGTATTGAGAAGAGAGCTAAAAAGAGGGACGGGACAGAAATCGGCATTTGGGGGAGTCTTTGTAGAATCTCCAATGGGAAGGGCCAGGCAGTTAGTGTCACTGACAATGACAGCTGGGTTAAGGCCTGAAATGACTGGATCAGTGTTTCCTGTTTTGAAACGGGGTGAGGAAGCCATTTAGAGTGAGGGACAGGGAAGAGCGGCAGAGAGAGTTTTAGACAGAAATGGGGTTAGTTATACAGCCTCCTCCCTATCACAAGTATTTTAGAACTAAAGAAATAATCCATAAGACCTCCAGTAAACTCATTCCATTCTCTGATGATTAGCTTATTTTGAAGTTTCATGTAAACTTTTAACACATGTAAAAGATTAATTTATGACAAATAAGGGGTACTTAAATGCTGAGTATCTGCGTTTGTAACTTACATTTAGTAATTCTTTGTAAAGATGCAAGTCTGGTGTGGCATTTTAATACACATTGCTTTTAACAATTACTTTGATTTCTCCTTTATGTTACAATGATATTGCTGTGTGTATATACATATATAAACATATATTAAATTACGTGTATAAGTAGGTTATTGCTATAAACTAAGACTAAATGTTTGTGTACGCTCACTCCACCCCCGAAATTCATATGTTGGCACCTAATCCCCAGTGTGGTCAAATCTGGAGGTGAGGCCTTTGGGAGGCGATTCGCTCATGAGGCTGGACTCCCCCTAGATGAGGTTTAGTGCCTTTACGAAAAAGGACCCAGAGCGGTGCTCTACCCCTTCTGCCACGTGAGGTTGCAGGGAGAGGGCACTTGGCTATGAACCAGGACTCCCCAGCCCCCAGGACTGGGAGAAAGAAATTTCTGTTGTTTATAAGCAATAGCTCTATGGCATTTTTGTTATTGTGGCCTGCATGGACTGCAACAATTACATTAATGATGTATTATATATAACACGTATATATTTTAAAATTATGTACGTATATAGGATAGATTATCTATGCATTTTGTTTTAGGATAATAGAAGATGTTACAAAATGCTTGTCATAAAATAGAAATATTATTTGAGCATTTAAAACACTTATTCTAGAATCTAACAGTTCTACAGAAAACCAGCCCAAAGATTAACATAGAAAATAAAGATTTATTAAATTGTGACTATACATATAGGATGTTTAAATTTAAAACATGGCAGCAGCTAAATACTCCTCTGTAGGTCACAGAACTGGGAACTTGTGTGTTTATCTGAGTAACATCACCATCTTCACAGACAAGACAGCCATTGTTTGCCGACCATTACCAATAGTAAAGAGAAAATACAACGCCTGAAATTTGAACTGCTGGGGTAAAAAACTGAGAATTACTGTATTAGTAATCATCGGGTTAATCTACAGAGATTGTAGTAATTTCCTACTGGTCTGTAACAAACTGTCACAAACTTAGAGGCTCAAAGCAACACAAATCTATTACCTTACGGTTTTGTTGGAGGTCAGAAGTCCCACAGCAAAGGTGCTGCAGGACCCCACCTTCTTCTCGGGGCTCTAGGAAAGACTCTGTCTCTTTGCCTCTCCAGCTCCCACGGGCTGCCTGTGTTCATTCCTTAGCTCACGGCTCCACCGTCCATCTCCAGAGACAGCGTCCCAGCAGCTTCCAGTCTCTGGGACTCTGACCTCCCTGTCTTCCCTATAAGGACCCCTGTGATTGCACTGGACCCACCCAGAAAATCCAGGATGACGTCCTCATTTTAAGAACCTTGAGTTAATCAGCACCTGTAGAGTCCCTTTTGCCATATAAGCCAGCCAACATATTCACAAATTTCTATGATCAGGATGTGGACATCTTTGATAGGCCATTCTCCAGGCTACCGCTTACCTTGCAATTGTCACAAGAGTAGGCTTTGGTAAATTTTTCAGTACAGAATGCACAGACTGAATAAGATTCTCAATTTCTTGTTCTGTGCTGACATGGTGAGGAAGTTCTGAATAATCACAGGTTAGACCAGCCTGGTGAACCTGCATGTAAGACAATTAAAAATTACACTGTAAGGCTTTGTTGTTTTTAGAAGATTCTTTAACTGTTTAATGACCTTGCTGATAAGTCTTTTAATATTTTTGTGAGTTGAGATTATTTTTTCCTTAGTAACTTCTGTGACACATCTATCTATCCTATCAAGTTTGGAAGAACTGACCTATACACCTGTTTGGGCCTGAGGCCTTTTCTAGAAACAATACTTTAACTACTTTTTAAATTTATTTAATGATTACGGGTTCTGTCTTTACTTGTGTTTGATAATTCACATTTTCTAGCAAATTATCCATTTTACCTAGATTCTAAAAGCTGATATGAAACTATACATAATATTCTCACCTTATCTCCTGTTCCAACATATTATTTTATTTTCTCTTTAAATACACGCACTGAGCACTACATTCAAAGCTTCAAGAAGATGCACGGGAGAGCCTTCCTCCTACCTTCCCTAACCAGCTGTTGCTGGTTTCCCGTGTACCTTTGGTACAGGAATGACCTGCTGACATCTGTGTGTGTTGTGATTATAAACGACCAGCACTAACCTGAACTTGCTCAAAGCTGGAAATGGCTCACAAGCTGACATTTTGCAGCTTCTGTTCTGAAAACGGGGTTCACATATGTCACAGTTTTGCCTAACATACGAGAGTGCAAGCACGGAAAAAACACTAATCTGCTATTTTCTTGGAGGCTCTGGATGAACATCAAAGACTCAATGCACCACAGTGTTATAAAGTGACAGGCTATGCAGCATCTTTCTATTAAAGTGACCGAAATGCTGAGTGTTCCAACCCTGCAGTTGCAGGCACACCATATTTGATCACATGATCTGTGACCACGCCCACAACACCCTTTCTCTCAACATGTGCAACCCCCTCGACCACCAGAAACCCAGGTGTGACGGAGAAATTAAAGTAGATCTGCTGGAGACATTCGTTAACATCATGTGAGTTCGAAGAATTCTGAAACCCCACGTGTCCTCTAACTCTTTCATTTTTAATAGCCACCATTAAAAAGGAGGGTGACTATATACAGTACCAGCAGGGTACTAGAAATATTGGGGGAACACTCTGTAAAGTATGACTGTCTCACCATTATGCTGTACGAAATAATACTAAATGTAATAAATAAAAACTAAATAAAAAATGGTGAGTCTTGGATTAGCCACAATTTAACCAAAACATTCTTTTGAGGGTATTTTTTATTCTTATAACTTGTACTTCACAGGCTGCAGAATGATATAAAAATAAAGAAGTGATCACTGAGGGTCCTCTCTCTTGCTGCGGCATTCAGATCACGGCGGGCACGGTCAACCAGCACAGCTGATGCCGCTGAAATGCACTCACCAGAGTGCCTCCTGTGTCTTTCTGTTTGGTGTTTACAGTCAGAGAAGTTTAGAGTGAGGAAAAAAGAAGTAAAAATAAGGAAGACAGACAGAAAGAGAGAGAGAAAGAATGAACGAACAACTTTAGAAACTGGATTTTCTTTTCTCTAGGAAGAAGAGATCTGACCACAAAACAAAACAAAACACAGCACTTTTGTTTCCTAGATAAAATTGGGAAAAGCACATTTTTCCTAAAAAACTGAAAAATGTTCCAGCTTCTAAAAAGCATGTATTTTTCATCACTTAAAAAAAGAAATTCATTCACACATCCTAGGAACACAAATAAAGGTGACCTACTTTAACAACAAAAAGCACATTTTCTTTATCCAGAAAAATGCCTTTGAAAAGGGTCAGTTTTTTACTTCAATATAAAATATTTACCATTTCATAGTCTGGCATGTCCATCCGTTTTTTCAAACTCTGTACAAGTGGAATTAGTGACTCCATTCTGGAAAAAAGCCATCCCTCAATTAAATATCACACCACCTCAACCAAAATTACAGTAGCCAATGATACATTACCTTTAAAATTCAGCATTAACAATATGTTTTGCATGATTCTTGGGAAATAAAAAAATAAAGCTGTTCAAATATCATGTTAAAATATTAAGAAATAAGTATTCCCTGCTGTTTTCTCACCTAAAAAGATTACAGCTTGTGTTAAATGTTGAAAATTAGCACTCAAGAAACTGAGATTTTCCTTGCCTCTAAAAATGGCAAGTTCTACTGTGACTTTAAAAAATCATTTTGAAGGGGAAGGGTCAAGTCAAGGAACATCTACAGAGAACCTATGGGCATGGACAATGGGGTGGGGACTGACTGTGGGGGAGGGCGCAGGGGGGCTGTGAGGGGCAGGGGCGAGCAAAGGGGGGGAAACTGGGACAAATATAATTGAACAACAATGAAAAAAGGCATTTTGATCAGCAAGAAAAGTAAGTGCCTTAAACACAAGTGTTAAAAAAGTTTCCTGAAGGTTTAAAAAAATTAAGGTCATATTTATTGACATATATACAATTATAATGGAGAAAGTTCTATACCATTTGATGTAAGAACAATGGTGCATTTAAGGTATTTAATTTAGGTGGAACTCTTTAAAAGCCCTGATTAATCGATAATTCTAGCATTTTAATGCCTTTTCCACCAACACCCACCCACCTGCTAGGAGGGGAAAGAAAAAAGAAAAAAGGAGGCAGGAAGTCCCGTCTGTCCACTCCTGTTATTGCTATCTTATTGCTGATTCTCACATTTACACTATGGAGAATAATCTCAGTTTGAAAATAAGCTAGTTCTGGTCTTCTACGCTCCTGGGGACAAAAAGTTCTATTTCAGTTTCCTGGTCTTTTGAGTTTACATAATTTAAAACATTAATTTAGAGAAAAGTATACTATTTATGTCACTGTCCTTTCAAAGTAGCATTAATACTAAGGGCATTCTTCACCCCTCCACCGCCCAAATCAATAGCTGATCTCCCCATTTTCAAGGCCAGTCAATGCTGAGAGGACTGGCCAAATGAATGACTTGATGAAAAACCCAGCTTTCAAATCTTGCTTCCTGTTGGGCTATCCTTGAAAAGAGGCAAGTCTTTGCACTATAATTACCAGTCTGGTAACTCACTTCTCTACTGATAGGTTTTCTTCCTTATGCTACTTAGAACAGGGACTGTCTCACTCATTTCTAACCTTCCATGGAACCTGCCACCACATCTTATGTGCAGCAGAGGCCGCTGCTGCACGGTGACTGTAAGCACACCCGCTTACTATGTGACTTCGGGCGGCTTACCTCTGTGCTTTAGTTCCCTTCTCTATAAAATAGAAGTAAATAATCATTAAGCCATCAGACTGTTATAAGAAATAAATGAGATAATGCAAGGAAAAATCTTAGAATTATATTGGGCACACAAAGTATTCAATAAGTTCTAAGGAGTGCTAGTAAATTTGTGTTGAAATTTAATACTGATTTTTAAAAGCGATTTAGTAAATCTAGTAACTTATCTAGGATGGGAATATTGTCGAGATGCAGAAAAATGTTTCAGGGTCTTACCCAGGGTTTGAAGCCCATTTCTGTACAGTTTCTTCATCATCGCCATCACACAAATCAGCAAAAGTGGCTTCTAAATCTTCTAATTGGTGAATTCGAGTATCAACACAATCTACCAAATCTTCCTTTAAATGCATAGAAAAGCCGAGATTATAGTTATTTTTTCAAAAAAACAAGTGAAATCCCATCACATTGAAAATCGCAGTTCAATTAGTTAAAACATGATTTTCAAGTACTAATCATGGACTTCCCCAATAAATACACAAAGACTTTGGACAGTTGTTTGAGAGCATTCTGTAATAACAAGCTGTAAGATATTATTAGATTATGTGATAAATAAACAAAACCCAAAGAAATCAAAGAAGGATACCTCTGTCAGGTTGGTGTCAGGCTTTTTAAACTGGTACAGCTCTTGTAAGATTTTGTATTCCTCCTAAAAACAAAATAAAAAATCCATATATTAAGAAAAACATTTTTTTTCAATATGTTTTAAGTAAAAAATGGCTGTGATTCAAAAACTTCTCAGATAGTCATTTAAAGATTAGTCTGAGAAAATCAGGCAAAATGTGTAATTGAGATTTCATTGTAAATATTATCATTTCTTCAGGGCAACTCCATCCATCTGGGCATGACAAGTAGAGGTCTCTGATTATTCAGATAAATCACAAGGCTTCCGATATGCATACAGAATAAGGATTCTGTAAAGGAGAATAAGGATGCTGTAAAGTACAGCATCATCATTATAAATCAAATACTGAACTTAGAAAAAAGACAGTTAATTTGAATTCCCCCAGAACAGATCTGGAACAACTTCCTGAATGCTAAGGCAAGCAGTACATGTACCCAGAAAATGCACCTAGGAATATTTACTCAGATCATGAATTTATCAGTTTCTTAAATGCAAAATTCTATCTCTGGTGATTTGCATTTAAGATCTGCTGAGGTAGCATAAGAATCACAGGACTCCATGATTAGCTACAAAGAGTCCATGTGTAATCAGGCACCTCATTATTCACTGAAAAATTTGCCTACAGGGGTTTACAGACATAGCGTATCTCTGGAAAGACACCATAAAAAACTGGCCACAGCATTTGTTTCTGAGGCAAGAAACTGAGGGAACGGGGATGGGGAAAGGGAGTGACGTTCTTTAATACACACACTTTCTTCTACTACATGATTTTGTTTTTTCCAACCACCCATGTACACGTTACCCCAATTAATAAATGCAAAACAATAGATACTATCTAGAGCAGGGATTGGCAACCTATAGCCTACAATTTCTTTGTATGGCCCTCAAGTTATGAACGGTATATACAATTTTAAAGGATTTGAAAGAACAGGAAGAAAGAATATAGGACAGAGGCCATACTTGACCCACAATAAAGTCACTACTAACTGGCTGTTGGCAGAAAGTTTGCTGATCCCTGATCTAGAGAAATGTCATGTAATTCTTAAGATCTATGTTTTAAAAATACCACATTTACCTGAGTGAATATTTCTTTGAAGGGATTCTTGACTGAAAAAAAATCTAAGTCAATATCTAAAACAAATGCATCCCCTTTCTTCAAAATTTCCAGAATCGCTCCAGTGCTGCCTGTAGTCTGGCACTCCTGGCTTTCAGGTGAACGTGAACATGAAGGTTCTAGGCAAGTCTGGGCCCTTCTCTGGGTCACTGTGTCCTTTTCCAGTCCTTCTGAAGGAGAGTCACAGTTAGTAGAGGCAGTGTTTCCTGCGTCTTCCAGCGCTAGCTTTGGTTTCTTAGCAGAAGACACTGCATCATTTTCTTCTTGGTTGTTACAGAGTTTATATGGCTTTACCATAATTACATCCAATTGTAAAGGTTTTTGATTCTCTAGCTGGTCTTCAGTTACATAAAGACCGTCACTTAGGAAGTAATGATCTGTACTTGTCACCCTGGATCAGAGGAAAAAACTATTTTAAAGATGAGTGGACAAATCAGCTGACATTTCACATAGCATTTCACAGCACTGCAGAATTATTAAGATGTTAGACAAAAACTGGGAGCTGCCTCTAATATGTGTACTTCCCGTTTTTCTGCAGAAATAGCCTTCCCCAAATGTTTAGCTGGGCACAGTCGGTCTTGCGGCTGGGTGTGGCCGTTTGACTAAGGTTGCCCCTGTCTCTCAACCTCCCCACTGACTGGTATGTGACAAGCCCGCCCTGGACTATGAGGACAAAGGCAACATTCTAGAGATGATGGAGCACAAAAGATAGAAGAAACCAGGGTGTCCCAAACTACAGAACCGCCCTGGACTGTATGTGGTGAACTCTAATATGAGAAAGAGACAGACAATCCCGTTTAAGCCAGTGCTTCGGCTTTCTCGTATACCAGCTGGACCTTCACCTCCCAAATCACTTAAGACAAAAAGTACATCTGGAAATAACTTCTCTTAATAGAAGCTCCCTCTGGTGTATTTCAAAGCTTCATTATCCTTTATATGATCATAATATTTTAATATAAAAAAACTTTTAGAAAATCTTGTACACGTGCAGAATGTATTTCACAAGCTGCAGATTTCTCATTTTAGACACGTTGGCATGATCTTAGTTGCTCAACTATATCACACCTTGGTAAGTTTTATGAGCACTGAAACCAAATGCTGCTTCTAGAGGCTCTATCCAAAGAAAATAATGGTTAATATTTATTACCTACCTACCTACCTACTCCAACATACAGTCTTACATTTAAAAAGATGTAACTTTCTCCCCAAAGGTGAATGATACAATAAAACTGATGTCCAGGCTCGTTAAAAACTGTAGCATCCTAAGAAAGACAAAAGCTATGCCCCTTAACCTAAACCTGTATTCTTCTTTAATAAAGGATATTTTACTTTGTTCATATTAGTACAAATATATATTTCAGACTACATACCTACATGTATGTCTCTCCCATAAATTTCTACTTGCAGGATTAAAAATCATGAGATAATCAAAATCTTCCTAATATGATTATACCCACCGAGTTTCAAATGTCTGTTTCGGATTGCTCAAAATTATTTGCTATTGCAGAAACCTGTTACAGGTAAAGTAACACTGAAGTACTCACTCGGTAAAAATGCTACCACTCTCTCACATATGCCAGTATTACACATAATATTCATTGTATGAGGGACCCTGTTTATTTAGTATTATATTCTCAATAAATAAAGTTTCATGTATATACAATAAAGTGACTTGTGTAATTGATAAGAATATACAAGAAAAGTTAATTGTATCATTAAGGGTAAGCCAGAGGTAAAAAGTATCATATTCAAAGAGAATATTTCATTTCCAGTGTGTTACCATTTAATCCCTATATCCTTCAGGCTATAGAAAGTTATAGTTCTACTACTTAAAACATTCATCCCCTCACAAGAGAATTCAGAAGATACACAAAACACTGGTTACATCGCTTTTACTACAAAAATAGCTGTACATGTAACCAAAGCCAGAGAATTCTGTAATTTAATTTAGATGATTTAAAGCTAATCATATTAATAAAATTAAAACCCCAAATCTACTTGTTAGCCATTGGATTTATAAAAAAAAAAAAAGTGAGTTAATTTTGCTTTTTCACTGTTGATTTCTCCATTCAGCAGATCATAGTCATATTGAAAGGAAATAGTAAATGTATCATTAAGTATATAAATCTAAAAAGTACTCCAGTGATTTAATGGAGTTAGTCATCAGTGGAGCCAGAATTCCAGAAGATGTCGTTTTTCAAAAACAAACTTGGCCAACACCAGAATATAAATGGTGTGTGAAGAAGTCTGAGAGGCTTGAAAACTTGTTCCTGGTGTTTTGAGAACTCTTTCTGGAAGAGCTGAGGCTTCCTCTGACTCTGTTTGTGTGGAGAGACACTTCTACGTTATTACAGGAATCCAAAATAGGACAGAAGCAGCATCCACCGTTTTCATACTCATAAGTATGAGGAAATCACCTGATTGTGGTGGTAGAAGAGTCTTTGCCCACTAAAAAGTGATGTCTGCCCTCTCTGATTTGCTGTGCCCATGTCGGGTGAAGCCATATCACACGGGAAAAATGGCCAGCATAAACCGCAGGCATAATCCAATTCTCAATACTTAACTCTCTGGAAAAGGAGAGAGGAAGAATAAAAACTATTAGTGATTTTTTCCCAAATGCAATTTCCTTCACAATGACATTTTAAGACAGCAGGTCTCAAGCGGGGGTCTGGGGGACGAGTTGGAAGGTGCCTGAGGCATGTCCTGTGACCACTAGTTAAAGCAATTTTCCCCCAACACTGAGGTGCTCTTCTCCCTTCTCATGGTACTGACACTTGCACAGGCGGTGCATGGCAGCGGTGGGTTGGTGTTGCAAGATTAGGCAAGGCGATGGCGCCAGACTGTACCGGAGTCATCGTGTTCTCCACGACCAAGTACTAACTGTCCCCCAACCAGGTTTCACGTAAAAATATCCTTCGTGATGAAGCCTTGACCTGGAGTATACTTTTTAACATAGCGTGTGTGGTAAAATTAGAAGTGTACAGAATGTACTTCTGCTACATACACTGAAGTCTCAAGGAAAAGCACTTGTGATTGAACTGCAGGCAAAACACCGTTTTTCTTGAAAGACTGATTGATAAACCATGGTTATTCAGACTGAATATGAATTGTTAGATTGTACGGTCCAAGCTCTAAGAAACTACCACTTGTCAAGTGTCAGTACAGTGTTAAGAATATTCACAATGACCTGAAAAGGCTATGAAAATTCTGAGGTTTTTTTCATATACTTCCACCAAAACAACATACGGCATCTGAATGAATGCAGGAGATACGAGAATCTTCTCTAAAGGCAAACATTAAAGAGATTTATAAAAATTTAAGCATCATTACTCTTTTCACTAATCTTTGCTTTAGAAAATATGTTTTTCATAAAAATATCTTATTTATGCCAACATATAAGGTCTATTGTTATTTTGAAATGAATTAATGTTTTAAATACTTCTGTTTTAATTTCAAATATGGTAAATATTGATAGATATAACCCACTTTAAAGGGAAAGCTCAGCCCTGGCTGGTGTAGCTCAGTAGATTGAGTGAGGGCTGCAAACCAAAGGGTTGCCAGTTCGATTCCCAGTCCATGCACGTGCCTGGGTTTCAGGCCAGGTCCTCAGTGGGGGCCAAGTGAGAGGCAACCACACATTGATGTTCCTCTCCCTCTCTTTCTCCCTCCCTTCCCCTCTCTCTGTTTAGAGAGATAAGTAAATAAAATCTTAAAAAAAAAAAGAAAAAGCTCAATAATTTTTAATGGTATTCAGGAATCCTGGGACTAAGCAGTCTAATCACTAGTATCCTATGACTAAATACACAGTCTGCATACCTGCTTCATAATTATCTTCAATTTCTAAAACATAAAACCTCTAAATATAAAAGAGTAAGGGCAATGGCAGACCTACCATGTGTTTTTTAGAAACCAGTGGTGTGAATTGGGGTTTTGGAAGAAGTCAAATGTAATTAATTCAGACAAGCACTTTTCTCTTTTTTAAAAGAATATTTTATTGATTATGCTATTACAATTGTCCCAATTTTTCCCTTTGTCCCCTTCCACCTGGGACCTCCATTCCCTCCAGCAATCTCCCCGCATTAGTTCATGTCCATGAGTCATGCATGTAAGCTCTTTGGCTTCCCATTTCCTACACTATTCTTAACATTCCCCTATTTTGTACCTACCGATTTGTGCTTAATCCTCCAACCTTTTCCCCCATTTTCTTCCTTCCCCCTCCCAACTGATAATGCTCCAAATGATCTCCAAATCTATGATTCTGTTCCTGTTCTACTTGTTTGCTCAGTCTGTTGTTTGGAGTTAATTATTGATAGTTGTGAATTTATTGCCATTTTAATGTTCATCATTTTCATCTTTTTCTCGTCTCATTCCCTTGAGTATTTCATACAATAATGGCTTGGTGATGATGAACTCCTTTAGCTGTACCTTGTCTGGGTAGCACTTTATCTGCCCTTCCATTCTAAATGATAGCTTTGCTGGATAGAGTAATCTTGGTTGTAGGTCCTTGCTTTTCATCACTTTAAATACTTCTTGCCAGTCTCTTCTGGCTTGCAAAGCTTCTTTAGAAAAATCATCTGATAGTCTTATGGGAACTCCTTTGTAGGTAACTCTCTGCTTTCCTCTTGCTGCTTTTAAGATTCTCTCTTTATCTTTAATCTCTGACATTTTAATTATGTGTCTGGGTGTGGTCCTCTTTGGGGCCAACTTATTTGGGACTCTCTGTGCTTCCTGGACTTGAATGCCTATTTCCTTCATAAAATTAGGTAAATATTCTTTCATTATTTTTTCAAATAAGTTTTCAATGTCTTGTTCTTCCTCTTCTCCTTCTGGCACCCCTATGATTTGGAGGTTGTTACATTTAAAGATGTCCCAGAGGCTCCTTAGCCTATCCTTGTTTTTTTGAATTCTTTTTTCTTCCTTGTGTTCCAAATAATTGATTTAACTCTCATCTTCATCCCCTCCACTGTTGGTTCTCTGTAGATTTTTCTTTATTTCACTTAATGTAACCTTTATTTCTGCCTGGCTCTTTTTTATGCTGTTACCCAGTCAGTTCCAGGAGCATCCTGACAACCAGTGTTTTGAACTCTGCATCTAGTAGGTTGCTTATCTCCATTTTGTTTAGTTCTTTTTCTGGAGTTTTGTTCTGTTTTTTTCATTTGGACCATATTTCTTTGTCTCCTCATTTTGGCAGCCTCCCTGTGTTTGCTTCTATGTATTAGGTAGAGCTGCTTTGACTCCCTATCTTAGTAGCATGGCCTATGGTAGAAAAGTGCACCTGTAAGTTATATGGGGTGGAGACTTAGGTAATCTCCAGGGTGGGGCAACCCACGTCACTGCTGTTGCTCTGTGTGGGGGAGGGCTCACAGACAGGACAAGAGGGCTTGCAGAGAGGTCACTGCCTGGCCTCTGGAGTTTTGCTCGGGAGGAAGCTGTCTCTTGGCACTCACCTGGATGCCAGTCACTTCGCTTTCTCCCCATATGCCACTTGTGTCCTTCCAGGTGGTGCCCTGGCACTAAATCCCAGAGGGTGGGGGTCTGCTGAGTCCTAAGTCTGTTGCAGGCCCTTTAAGAGGCGTCTCTTGAGAATCCTGCCGTTTCTTTGGCCACTTCAACCCCCACTGATTTTTACAGCAAGAAGTTATGGGGACTTAGCTTCTTGGCACTGGAACCCTGGACTGGGTGGTCTATTCCCTTCTTCCTGAGGTATCCCTCTTAATTTTTATCCACAACACATGGATGCAGGACCACCTATTTCATGTCTCTCTACCTCTCTGTGCCTCTCCATGAGTCTTGGCCCCTCCTACCCATCTGGAGGAATGTGGCTTCTTTAAATCCTTGGTGTCGGACTTCCATAAAGCTCAATTTTCTGACAATTCTGGGTGATACTTGTTTTGTAGTCTGGTTGTAATTTTTGTTATGAGGAGGTGAGGTGTGTTTACCTGTGTCTCCATCTTGACCAGAAGTCCCTATCCAAGCATCTCTCCTTTAATTTTATATTAAAACAGCAGAATTACTGCTATGTAACTTTTTATATTGTACAAGTGAGCTACATTCTAACAAATATGTACATAAAGAAAGCGACAATTTCAGGGAACTCTTTTACAGAAGAGAGGCTAGTAAGTCATTATTTATAGATACGTTAGGTATAATCTTCCTGAAGAATAGAGTACAAAGTATCAATTTCACTTCCATCTCTACGATTCTATGTAACTGATAGTCAGTAAGTAGGGTTTGTGTCCTGAAAATAAGCAAATTGGAAAAACTCAATTTTGGAAGGAGAGCTATACAAATTAAATTATTGAACTATGTGTTTAAGACACATATTTTTTTAAAGATTTTATTTATTTTTTAGGGAGAGGGGGAAGGGAGGGAGAAAGAGAGAGAAACATTAATGTGCAAGAGATACATCAATTGGTTGCCTCTCACACGCCCTCACGTGGGGACCTGGCCCACAGCCCAGGCATGTGCCCTGACCTGGAATCAAACCGGCCACCTTTTTGGTGACCAGAGACCTGGCACAGGCCAGCGCTCAGTCCTTTGAGCCACACCAGCCAGGGCTAAGACACATTTTTTTTTTTGTCCCCCAATGTTCAGATTTTTAAAGCAGAGAGGAAGGGAGAACTAGCTCAGATAACTTTTTAAGTGTCTTCTACAATATTTGTAAAATTCTGTATTTTAAAGCAGAGGTTGGCAATCATTGGCCAGGCCACTTGATTTTTGTAAGTAAAGTTTTATTGTAACAAAACCACAGCCACTTGTTTACATAGTGTCCATGGTTGCTTTCACACTACAAGGGCAGAGATAAGAAGTTGCAACAGACAGCATATGACCAACTAGACTAAAATATCTACTACCTGGCTTTTAGAAACAATCTGTCAGGACTTGCTTTAAATAACATAAAAGAGGCAAACGAAACAAACTCATGCGCCCAGCACAATCTATTTCCCTTAATAATCTCTTATCATCAAACTGTATGTCAATCATGTATAAGATCATTAACAAAATCATGTATTACCTGAAAAGAGTTTCCTTATCAAACACAGTATCAGCTGGCATATTCACAGGAATAAGGAGATCTGGATGTGAATCAAAATGCACAAAACTTATATTACGGCCAGGAAGGTGTTTTGAACCGATGGCTCGGTATATGAAAGGCAGAACCTGTAAAAGACGTATGCACACGTTCAGAACTGGCACTGACACTGCCAGCTCACACTCAGCCACAGACTGAAAAACCACGCTAGATGGAACTGCACAGAATCTGAACCACACCAAGCAATCAACAAGAAGGTAAACATGTGTAGGAAAAAGTGTTCATTGTCGATCATTTAGATAGTGACCTCAAGCTTTATTTTTTTCCTCAGAACTTCCAACTTGCACCTCCAAAGGATTTAATGGGCATCTCTTGCTGCCGCAATGAACTCAGAAAATGTGAGGAAACAGACAAGGACGGAAAAAACCTACTAGTTCAGGGGTGTCAAACTCATTTTCCCAGGGGGCCACATCAGCCTCCCCATTGCCTTCAAAGGGCGGAAGGTAACTTTAGGACTGTGTAAATGTAACTACTCCTTAACTAGGGGCTAGGAGCTCGGCGGCGGCGGCGGCGCTGCTGCTGGATAGAAACAAGGTGCTGGGCAGGATAAAACAAGGTGTAGGGCTGGATTTGGCCCGCAGGTCTTGTGTTTGCCATCTGTGTGCTAGTTAATACATACACTAACATGTGTTCAAGCTACCCTGGGTCTTACGGCCCTTCCCATACTATAGGAAGATGTGGTTGGGCTACGAGGTCTATAGGGCTTTGCCCTGTTACAGCTCTACAGTTCTAGGTTAATACTGAAATAAAGCAAAGAAAAAAAACCTCTCAGACACAGACAACAGTATGGTGATTGCCAGAGGGAAAGGGTTGGAGGGAGGTAGAAGAGGGTTAAGAAAGGATAAGTCATGATGGAAGGAAATGTGACCTGGGGTGGTTAACACACAATACCATATACAGAATATACAGATGGTGTATTATGGAACTGTACATCTGGGACCTTATTTTATTAACCAATGTCACCCCAATAAATTCAATTACCCCCCTCCCCCCCACAATGAGTTATAAAAAAAGACTGAATTTGAATGCACCGTCTAATCCACACTCGCTCTTTCTCTCATGCTTATACACACTATGTCCAGGTCTGAAGTAGCCCAACTTCCTTCCTCTCAACTGTCTCCGTCTGTAAATCTGGAATCACTCTTTCATATGCAGAGAACTCCCAAGGTTCATTGATGCTACTTAACAAAAAGTCTCCAATCCTTGGACCTCCCTTGTAGGCTTCCAGAAGTCTGCATTCAGGCACTCTTTTAGCTACTCTAAAATAGCACTGAAATAAAAATAGGAAATATCTTTAGTGTTTAGAAACGCGGGGCACCGTATTAAAAAAAAAAGTATGTGCACACTATGCACACAATAATACTAATGGCCCTAAAACTGCCTCTCTTTCACATATGACAATCCACATTCGTTTTTTTTCTTCTTTTGGACAATCCACATTCTTAACAAGTCTCCCACCTACACAGCAGGCTTGTGCTGGAGATGCCGGAGAGGCGGAGAGGGCAGGAAGCCTGAATTAAGGTGCAGGTTAAGGATTCGGGGATCTGCAGTCACTGCCCAGTGGCCGGAAGCACAGTAAGCGCCCCATAAACGCCAGTGCCTATTCTTCCAAGTTAGCTTCCAAGGTAGCTTTGGTGCTTCCCCCAATTCAATGCAACTCGCGTAGGTAACCACTTCTGGTTCTCTCTAGGCCTCCCCGGCGGAGGCTACGCCGCCGCCCGCTCACCTCCTGATGATCCTCCACCACCCACACCGGAAGATCGGGGTAGCGCCGGAGGCCAGCGCGTTCTCCTGCGGCGTCGCTCATGTTGCCGCGCTCGGCTGTCTCAGGGAGCCAGAGACGCTGGGCGAGGACCCGCTGGGGACGGAGAGTCAGTCCCACCACCCTTCCCGAGTGGAACCGCGCGCTCACCCGGTTGCGGTTCCGGATTGGAGGACATAGAGGGCAGGGGGCGGACTCCGGAAGGCCCAATAAGAGTGATTGGTTTAAGTGTCCGTCGCTTTTGCTGACGCGCCAATCACCGTACAGGAGGCGCTACAGCGAGTCCAGCAGCATCCCTCCCGGGGTCCTGTTCTTTCTCAGGTTTGCCTTTTAATTCCCTTCGTTTCCTGTTCCGGAGGCGCGGGAGGTGCTTCGGTTTTAGCGGGTGCAGAGTAAGCCTGGCTTTGCTCCGTCGTTGACCTCGCGGCCCGGGAGACTGTTTGTAGGTAAAAGGGCCATCTTACGGGCGATCGAAGAGGGAGCATTTGCGAGTGTCTGGATTTAAACGGGGCTGGTGTCCGGGGCTGCGGCGATCTGGATGTTAGGCTCAGACAGCCCCTCCTGAAATCTGCAGCTAAGGGCAAAAAAGCGACCCTAGGCCCGGATCCCGTAAATACAGAGACGTGACAAATGAGACCTCTCATTCATTTGTGGAGCGCATGCGCTGATCCTGGCCTGGGGTCGCCTGCTTCTCCTAGGGAAGGTAGTCCGTGAGCCCAGCGCTTGCCTGGTTGGGGCTCCCTGTGTGGCGGGAGATGCAAACAGGGAAATGCGCAGCTCAGCCCTAGAAAGCTGATGGGCCTGCGGATTCCACTGGAGGGAATGAGGATGTTCTTAAAAACGTAGTCACACGTTGCAACTCTCTCTACATAGACTGATGCTCCTGGATGTGTTTACAATTCCAAACAGCTCCCTCATTTTCCTGACTTCCAAACACCAACCTAAGAGTAGGCAGACGCAGAAAATGATTACTTTTCCAGTTGCAGCGAATTCCTTGACTTTTGAATTAAAGTTTGCATTCACGACACAGTCGGACTATGCCTTTAGTAGGTCAGTTTCATACTCAGTGTCTTCAGGTATTCTCACTATAGATACCTTCTTGAGGATCTCATAGTGAATGTTCGACTGGTACACAGGGAATGAGAGTGTTAGTGATTTACAGCACATTCCTTTGTGTTCCCCTAGACGCTGTGCATACCTCTTTTCTTGAGTTTATTGCCTTATATTATTTTTTAAAACGTATTTGTATGTAGGTTCTGAGCTCCTAGAGTCCTGTAGGCTGTGTGTCTTACTCATCTTTGAGTCCACGGGGCCTGTGATAGTGCCCCACATGTACTGGCTCCTTAAACGTTGTGTGAATCAGTGGAAAGGTCTTTTTGTCTGGTTTTGATAATGCAGATCTGTTGTAGATATATGTGAAAGGGAAATGTACCGTAGCAACATAGAAACATTTACTGTTGGTGAGACAGTAAACATTTATTGATCACCTACTGTGTGCAGGATGCTCTGCCAGGGGCTGTGAAGGATTCAGAAATGACTATGAATCAACCCATGTCATCAAGGAGCTAATAATCTAGTGGAGGAGTTAGACATGTGCACACATGACTATAATAAGAGGCAGTCTCTGGTAAGTGCTGTAAAAGAAGTAAGTACAGACTAAGAGGGAAGTCTAGAGGGAATGGGATTGCTTCCTAAAGGGAACCAGGAAAGGCTTCACAGAAGAGGTGGCATTTGACATAGGTAGATGGGTAGAAGTCAGTGGGAAAATTCATAGGGCAGGAGATTTCAGAAGAGTGAGAGCAAAGAACAAGCTAGGTGATAGTATTTGGCATGTTAGACAACTGGGAAGATCTGGGGTGATAGGTGCTTTGTGCGGGAGATAATGGAAAATAAACCTGGAAGCAGCTGGGTTCAGATTGTAGAGAGCCTTGGATAACAAACCTGGAGTTTGAATCTGATTCTGTTGCCAGGGAGTGCGAGATTAACTGTGTAGGCCTGAGATTTATCTTGAGGGCCTTGGACTGAAAAATAACCATTACTCAGATATTATTTGGTACCTGATATTTATTAATCCCACTGATTGATATAGCTAAATAATCTGAAATGATTTTCATAAGCCATTTGAAAATCTCCTTTAAGCTTATTGGTAAACTTTAGTTAGAAAGACATTAGGGAGATGCTTCTACATTAAAGCTTTTTGCATTTAATATTTACATTTAAAAAACATATTTCCAAAGTTTAAGTATTTGGAAAGTCATTAATGTTCACAACGTTCTTCTGTGGAAAAAGTGGAGAGTGGAAATCAAGGGTAAGTGTTAAGTGTTATCTCTACAAGATTATAGTTGTGTTTGAATTTGAATGCCCATCTCACTGTGAAGGAAACTAGAGTATGCAGAGGGAGAGGAAAAGTGATTATTTTCCCCCAGTCTTTTAGCAAATTACAGATGGAATATGTCCAAATTTTCAGTCTTTTTAGCTGCTGATTGTTTTGAGTCATCAAGACAAATGTTAAGGACATGTTAAAAGTTAGTGGTAAACTTTAATTCAGTTCAACATCCTCTTAATTTTGTTAGTATGCTAAATGCCTCGGAGAACGCAACGTTAATGTTAAGATAACTGCAGAAATATTTCTAACATTATCAGTTTAGGAAACATTTTCATGTCTATTTCATTCTTCCTGTCCTCTAGAGCTTGTATTCCCCGTTGAAGATGTGACATTGATCCAGGCGGCACGTCACGATGCAAGGCAGTGCGTGGTGAGTGGCATGGTAGCGATGGCAGGAGTTTTGGGAGAACAGAGAGCAGAGCAAACACTGGCGCTGGGTTATAGGCTGTGGGAAGGCCTTAGATAGGGAAAGAGAGGGGAAAATGTATCCATTTGCGTCGGGTGCTCAGAGCAGTTAATGAGACAACCCAGAGCCCTGCTGTGATGGAACTTGTAGTTACAAGGTGCAGGCAGACATTGAGGAAGGAATTAGGTAATTAGTTGGTGAATTGGAATTCCTATAGGAACTGCCAAGAAGAAGCCCAGAGTGTGAGAACAGGAAACCTAACAGGCTTGGAGGGGTGGGCTTGTTGATAGTGATTGTAGCAAGACCCACAGGGGTTTTATTGTAGTAGCCAGGCCAGAGGTGATGGTGCGAAGTGGGTGAACTCAAGTATTTACGAACCTAAAACGTAGGAATTGCTCCAGGACCATATGGCTCAGTTGATTGGAGGGTGGTCCTATAAACTGAAAGGTCGTGGATTTGATTCCAGGTCATGGCACCTACGAGAGGCAACCAGTCAGTTTTTCTCTCTCACATTGATGTTTCTCTCACTCTTTGCCTCCCTTCCACTTTTTCTTAAAATCATTAAGCATGTCCTCTGGTGAGGATCAAAAACATTATAGGAATTTTAAAATAAACTTTTAAAGTGGGTAAAGAAGGAAAATCTTTTAGGTCATGCCCTGGTATATGACTCGAGGACCAATATGTGTCTGGTATTTTCTCGGGAAGCGTCTTCGCTGTAGACATCTTTGCTGCAAGCATTTTTGTGGTGTAACTAATTGGCCATAAGGCATTTTTGCGTAAAAAAAGATAAAGACAAATAAAAGAGAAACATTAAAAGGATATAATGAAACATGATACAATGAATAACAAAATTAAAAAGACTTTATTGCAAACACAAAATATTTGTATACATTTAAAATGTGTATAGATTCGTGGAGGAAATACTATGCAAATAACTGATTTTATTTTGTGGATTGTACCTAAGCACTTGTGTTCGTTCTGTGGGAAACGTGGTTCAACTCTGCCCTCAAAGAGGGCCCTCAGCCTCTCTTTCTCTTCCCATTGTTTTTGTTTCAAACTAAGAAACCAACTCTTGGGGCAAATCATTGCCATGTGGAAGAAATGCTAACTGTTTTAAGACCACCACCATCAGGTGTTGTATTGGTTTCTTATAATTTCAAATCCACTTGTTTTGGCCTAAGTAAAGCTGTTTTGATGTAAAGGTGAATCTGCTTACATTGAAGAAGCTGCACTCGGATGTTATTAAAATCTGCCGTAGTCCATAAACACTTAGCTGTTGACGGGTGCTGCCAGGGACTTACCGATAGGAACATGCGGAGGAGTTGAACCCACACTTCTCATGGAACGAAGACAAGTGCTTGGTTAGGTATAATCTGCAAAGTTAAAAGAGCTCCCTGAGGACCTTGAGACACTTGCTCCTGCAGTGGTCAGGTCTGCCCGACCCACTTTGGACCGGCAGTGGTGTTAAACTATGCAGCAGTCCCAGGAGGAGAAGGGACAGCTCTTCCTGCCTTGGAGAGGTCGCTCCTCGTGGGCAGTGGTGCCCAATGTGTGTAATGGCCACCTTGCCCACCATTTACAAGCGCCAGCAGCGAGGGACCTAAGGCAGCAGTTGACACCCAGCTTTTAGTTGGAAGGACTCACTCTCCGGAGAACCACCTGGTAGAGAGGTACACCTCTACTAAATCTGGATTACGTTAATTGTTTTTTTGGAAAAGTTGCCTTGAGGCCGATTAGTTGTGCAGTCAAAATGTTTGTGGCAAAGATAATAAAGGTGAAAGTGCATAGATCCTAAATGGTACCTGTTGGAATCAGAAATAAATAAAAAGGAGCAAGTGGTACTGTCTCAGAGGAGATTGTCAGTTCCTTCCTGGACATGTCAGGTTGGATTTGCGGTCTGTGCTGAGTGGCACAGACCGTCAGACAGGAGGAGGCTGGCACAGACAGAGAAGCCTGGGGTGTGCGGATGGGATGGCAGAGTAAGGTCAGGGCTTTTGGGAGACTTAAGGACAGCAAATGGTTGAACAGTGGGATGTTGAACTCATTATTCTGGAGGGGGAGTGGCTTTAGGAAGGACAAGGTCTGCAGGGTGACCATAGCAGTGGCTGGGTGGCTGGGGCAGGGGAGGAGAGGAGGAGTCTGCCAGCCATGAGGAGTGTCAGGTACTAGAGAACTCAGTGTTGGAGGGACGGGGCATCCCAGGGGCCGAAGGGATCTGTCAGTTGCTCTTGAAGCTATTCAGGCATTTGTGGAGCCCCGTTTCCATAGTTTTCTTTTATCTTTTTTTTTTCTCCAACAAAGCCATAGAATGTCGTTCCACCCAGGACGAGGGTGTCCTCGAGGGCGAGGAGGACATGGAGCCAGACCTTCAGCGCCAGCCTTCAGGCCCCAAAACCTGAGACTGCTCCACCCGCAGCAGCCTCCTGTGCAATACCAATGTGCACCTCCTAGTGCCCCTTCCACCACGTTCCCGAACGCTCCAGCCCCCAATTTTCTGCCTCCACGGCCAGATTTTGTACCTTTCCCTCCCCCCATGCCTCCGTCAGCACAAGGCCCCCTGCCCCCCTGCCCAATCCGGCCCCCCTTCCCCAATCAC
>VMDR010014800.1:0-23054 GCA_007922815.1 Macrotus californicus | reverse complement strand
GATACATCGGCTAGAAAAGACAGAGGGAAATGGACACAATCATACCAAAATCTACTGGGATAGACATTACTTTCCTCCCCTTTTTCTTTTCTGTATGCTTCCCTAATGCTAAGTATAAACTATCTCACAATGAGGAGACACTTTTCTTGGGAGGAGGTAATAAATTACAGCTATGTAGAAAAGTTCATAATGTTTTTGTTTCTTTCATGGCACTTACCTAATTTATTATTTTATTAGTTGGTTTCTTGGTTGTTGTCCGTTACCCCACCACATTGTAAGCTCCAGGAGGGCCAGGAACAGGCAGGCCTTCAGTCTTGCTTATCCTTGTTTCCCCAGCAACCAAAATGATGCAGGGCCTACTGCTATAGGTTTTATCATAGAAAACAAGCTATAAAAATACTAGAAGGAGATACTAGAAAACATTACTTTTATGTTCTCGGGGTCTGTAAAACCTTCTTGAATATGAGAGAAAATAAAAGAGCCATGAAGAAAAAAAGTAAATCTGACTACATAAAAAAAATAAAACTTTCTGCCTAAGGAATAATAATAAACAGCAAGTATTTGTCATTTTATATGTGTCAGTTTCTGTTCTAAGCATTTTACATGCTTTTCTTTTTAAGATTTTATTTTTATTTCAGAGAGAGGGGAAGGGAGGGAGAAAGAGAGGGAGAGGAACATCCATGTGAGACAGAAACAATTGGGTGCCTTTCACATGCCCCCCAACTGGGGACCTGGCCCACAACCCAGGCATGTGCCCTGACTGGGAATTGAACCAGCAACATTTTGGTTCACAGGCCGGCACTCAATCCACTGAGCCACACCAGCCAGGGCAGCATTTTACATGTCTTAACTCATTCAAGCATCCTAATAATCATTATGATGCAGGCACTGTTACTATCATCGCCTTTTTACAGATAAGGAAACTGAGGCACAACGAGATTAAATACTTTGCTCAAGATCAAACAGCTATTAATTGGTAGAGTCTAGAACTGAACTAATGCAGTGTGGTTCTACATATCAATAAGAAACGTACAGATAATCCAGTTAAAATATTGGCAAAGAATATGAATCAAAAATTCACTGAAGAGATAAATACAAATGGTTAATACATATCTCTCATCACTAAGTAATTCTTCCTAAAACTATAACAATAATGAGCTACTACTTTTTACCTTTCAGATTGGCAGAAAGTAAAATATTGCTAATATCCAGTAATAGCAAAGGTACAAGGAAAGAGAGTAAACCAGTAAAGCCACTTTCTTTTTTTCCTTTTTAAAGTTTTATTTATTGATTTCAGAGAGAGAGAGGAAGGGAGAGAGAAACATCGATTTGTTGTTCCATGTATTATGCATTCATTGGTTGATTCCTGTATGTGCTCTGACTGGAGATCAAACCTGCAACCTTGGCATTTTGAGGTGACGCTCTAACCAATTGAGAAACGCAGCCATGACTAACATCTTTTTCTTATTTTATTCAGTGGGTTATTTTTCATTGCTCTAATGAGTGACTAATCGATGAGTGTTGATTCTCACATTTTTCCAGATTTGACTAGTGGGAGTCCCTTCAGGCAGGATTATGTATGCTTCTGACATGTCCTATCACTCTCTGAGCACTACCTACATTCTGTCACAAAAGCATGTTTACTTACAGGCTCATTCTGTCCCAGCTCTGTAATCAGTCATTTCTCTAAGGGGCCCTGGTTTCTTGCAGAAGCCAAATATATTTAGTGTTATTGTAGTGTCATTGCTTTTAGGTACTCTTGAAGGGCTAGAAAATGAATGTGTGTAAAAATGCTTCATGATAAATGTTAAGTAAAATATTTCAGACAGAAATATGTGTATACAAGGGAGATCAAAAAAACCTGGAATTTATTTATTTATTTAAAGATTTTATTTATTTATTTTTAGAGAAAGGTAGGGAGAAAGAGAGGGAGAGAAACATCAATGTGTGGTTGCCTCTTGTACGCCCCCCCCCCCGCTGGGAAACTGCCTCCAACCCAGGCATGTGCCCTGACTGGGAATCGAACCAGTGACCTTTTGGTTTTCAGGCCAGCACTCAATCCACTGAGCCACACCAGCCAGGGCTGAAATTTATTTGTTAAATATTTTGTATTTGTTCTTATATGTTTAAACTTCAGTCACCTCCAAAGTACTCTCCGTTTGATGCAATACACCTATGGAGATGTTTTTTCCACTGCTCAAAACTGTTTTTGAACTCATGGATTTTGATGCTTGTTAGTGCTTCTGCTGTTTTTTGCATCACCTCTTCCACACTGGCAAAACATTTCCCTTTAGAACTTTTTTCATCTGGGGAAACAAAAAAAAGTCGCTCAGGGCAAGATCAGGTGAATAGGGAAGGTGAGGCATGTTTTTGGTCAAAAACTGCTGGACATTCAGCTGTGGTATGGGGCAGGTGTGCTTGTAAATCACTCATTATGAAATGGCCAAATGTGCTGAAAGTGTATTCAAGAAAAATTCCCTGAAACCAAACGCAGCCTCTCACAACAATGCCAGCTGGTACACTGATACAGATAGGTTCCTAGAACACTCACCTGGGGAAGGGGCCTGTACAACAAGAGTCCCTCTTTCAGAAGATAATTCTGTTTTGGGGGGGTCCTCCCCTCATAGAATATGGTAATTTTTATTAAACATAAACACTTATGAACACAGATAAATTCAGCAAAGTTCTCAATTATGGTATTTGTGGTGGATTTTTTAAAAATTTCAGTTTGTATTCTAAATTTTCTGCAATTAGGTATGTTGTTTTTTTATTACTTTTTCAATAAACTTTTTATTTTAGAGTAGATTTAGTTACAAAAAAGTTATGAACATAGAACACACAGTTCTCTTATCATGGAGACTGTTTACTTCATTATTAACATCTTTTGTCACAGCTAATTAACAAATATAGTTCTTTTATACCCCACACTCAGTTTCCTTTATTATTAATGTCTTTTGTCACAATTAATGATCCAATATTAATATATCATTATGAATGAAAGTCCATACTGTATTCAGAGTTCCTTACTTTTAAAAAATATTTTTAAAATTTTAAAATTCAATTCATTGCCCTGGCTGATGTGGCCCAGTGGATTGAGTGCTGGCTTGCTAACCAAAAGGTCATCGGTTCAATTCCCAGTCAGGGCACATGCCTGGGTTTTGGGCCAGGTCCCCAGATGGGGGAGTGCTAGAGACAACTGATCAAGGTACCTCTTGCACATTGACATTTCTATCCTTCTCTTTCTCACTCCCTTTCCCTCTCTCTCAAAAAATAAAATAAAAAAGAGAAGACTATGTTATTAAAATTTTTTCTATTTATTGATTTTAGAGGGGGAAGAGAGAGAGATAGCGTGTTTTCCCAGTTATTATGCGCTCATTGGTTGATTCTTGTATGTGCCCTGACTGGGGATCAAACCCACAACCTTGGCATATTGGGACAACGCTCTAACCAACTGAATCACTCACCAGGGCAGATTTCTTTAGTTTTTGCCTAAAGTCTTTTTTCTGTTTCAGAATCCCATCCAGGACACCACATACATTTAGTCATTTATGTCTCCTTAGGGTCCTCTTGGTTGTGTGAGTTTCTCAGACTCCTTGTTTTTGATGGTATTGATAGTTTGGGGAACACTGGTTACATATTTTGTAGGATGCCCCTCATTTGGGATTTGTCTGATATTTTTCTCACGATTGGATGGTAGTTACAGGTTTTGGGGAGGAAGACTACCTAAGTAAAATACCATTGTCATCACATCATATGAAGGGTACTTATATCAGTTGTTGGTATGTTATTTTTATAGTGAAAAACTAAATGTGCTTTTTAAAAGTTCTAAGAACATATGCGATGCGTTTTCTTATGTGTTAGTTTAAGACATCATTTTGTTTGCCATACCAAAAAGAGACAAAAATATTAAAACATGTTAGAAGTTCATTTCTTTCCCTCAAAAGGCCTAGACAAAGCAGTCCAGAGCTGGTAGGGCAATGTGCTTCACAAAGATGGTGAAAGACCGTTCTGTCTTATGTGTCTGTCTTCCTTAACAAGTAGCTTCATGGCTACAAC
The DNA here is from genome assembly GCA_007922815.1 of Macrotus californicus. Taxonomy (NCBI): domain Eukaryota; kingdom Metazoa; phylum Chordata; class Mammalia; order Chiroptera; family Phyllostomidae; genus Macrotus; species Macrotus californicus. The sequence continues at coordinate 18,998 of VMDR010014800.1, read as the reverse complement.
GGAAGCTTCCATGGTGGCAGGGCTAAGAAGAGTGCTCTAGAGCCTGCCATCTCATCTCCATCCGGTGGGAAAGGGACATACACTTTTTCCTTTTAAGGACACACCTGGAAGTTGCACATTTCATTCGTTCTGCTCATATTCCATTGGCCAGAAACTAGTCACATGGCCACATCTAGCTGCAAGGAAGGCTGGGAAATGTAGGCAGCTCTGAGCTCAGCTAAAAACTTCTACAATTAAAGAAGGGGAGTCGGAATTTGAGGGAGACAATCAACAATCTCTGCCAGAGCTGGAATGTAAGTATCCTTTGTGTGAAAGATGCACATGGAAAATCTAGGGGAGGGGCACAGAAAAAAAAGAAAGAAAAGCCAACACTTAGTGACTATTAATCATTACCTTTATTATATTACCATAAAAATTCCAATGTGAACACGACTTTCTTTGTTTTGTTTTTTTATTTTTTAAATTTTGTAACATTTTTTATTGTTGTTCAAGTACAGTTTTCTGAAGACTTTCTTTGTTTTTCCCTAATGTCATTTGGCTACTCCACTGCTAAGGAGTTTACACCAACCCCTTTCCCTCCAGAGTCCCTAACCTCATGCCATTTCCACCTCTCTCTCTATCCCATCCCATCCCCCTTTCCTGTCCCTCTCAGGAGCAAACTCCTCAATTCGCTTGAAGTGGTTTATCAGCCACAGCCATGCCCCTAAGTTTTACCTTCCACTTTGAAAGGACTAGCAAGATATTCTCCCAAAGACAGACCATCCCTTAGAAAAATTGCTAACATTTTCAGCAACTTTCACACTAAGAACAACTTTCCCACTAACAGAGGAGGTAAATTTTTCTTATGCCTGGCATTCTTTGAACATTTCTTCACATGGGAACCAGGAATATAAACTGAAAACCGTTGTTTATATCACGCTCCCTGGCCCCATGTAAGACTGTGACATTGGACAAGTTAGTTTTGAGATGCCTTTGATTTTTCCCTACACTTTTCCCTTTTCCCTTAGCCTCTCCCCTTCTTTTCTTCCCTTCGTGCCACTCCCAAGCCTCTCCCCTTCTTTTCTTCCCTTCGTGGCACTCCCAAGCTAGCTTCCTGCCTTTGCTTTCTCTGAACAATTTATGAACTGCATTTGACCAAGGCACAAAGGACAGGGGGGCACATGGTTACTCTGTTTACGTTTTAACAGACTAAAGGTTGAAGCCTAAGAGGTGAATGTCTAAATGGGAGAATTTCACATAGCTCATCTTTCTCAGGGGAAACTCTTCATCTTTCACACATTACATACAATTCTTTCACATAAATCAGTGTATGAGGTCTGTCCAGAAAGTATCCAGCCACGTGCTATGAAAAATAGAGGCATTTATTGAAGAAGATACATGATACAAGAAACATTGTGCATAGGACAGTGATGTCTCAGTTCCCTTCAAAGTAGACACCTTGGGACCTCACACAGTTCTCCCAATTGCCATCAGCTGCCCCGTTGTATTTTCCTGAACCTCATCGATGGTCTGAAATCTCTTCTCTTTCACAGGTGATTTTAGTTTTGGGAAAAGCCAGAAGTTTCAGAGCACCAAATCTGGGCTGTAGTGGGGCTGAGTCACCTGGGTGATTTGATGTCTCGCCAAAAAAACCCACCTGGGATGTGATGTATGAGCAGGTGCATTGTTGTGATGAAGCTGCCCATCACCAGTGACACATAGCTGCGGCCTTCTGAATCATCCCAATAGTTTGGGCAGAGGAGTGTTCAAGTTTCATGCAAAATCTGATGTAGATCTGTTGCTCTACTTGCTCAGTCATTTTGTATGCGACAGCCACACAGTACACATGCTCACTCAACAGCATCTACTGCCCCCACTAACTAGTACAGTGAAGTTGTCATTGCTCAAACATGCACATTCCAGTCCACTCTCCTTGGTTGCCAGGTTACATCAATGTCATGCAAACCATCCTTGTTATATTAACAATAGTTGCAATTTTTTTCTGGACAGACCTGGTATTAATTCTAACACTATTATAAGTGGCATTATAATCTCTATTTTATGGATAAACTGAGGATCAGAGAGATGTAACAATTTGAATCCAGATCTGTCTGACTTCCCAAATCTGCACTGCACGATAGCAGCTGTGAATATTGGCCTGAAGAAAAGAAATGTAGGATTGCCTCAATCTCAAGGGGCCAAATCTTCTCGGAACTCCCCCTAGACAGATCTTGGATGTGAATTAGCAACACAGTGATTGCAGGAGATGGGTAAATTCTATGCCCAGATAGACGCAGTCCGTGCTGTTTCTCAAGAAGTAGCCTCCATCAGAATCATCAGAGGCCTTAACCAAAACGTAGCCTCCTGAATTCCTTACCAAACTACTGACTGCAACCTCCACAGACATAGCCCTGGGATCTGCATTTTAAATAAGGCTCTCCAAAGCATACTAAGTTTGTAAATCACTGGTTTAATGAATAAACAGAAAAGAAAGAGCCGTGATCCTTCCTACGACTGCCCATATTTTTGTAATTTTATAGATTGTTAGCACTCTTGTCAGAGGCTGGGAGCCAGAAATGCTAGGATTCACTCTCCTAAATTATTCATCTAACAATTATTAATTGCATGCTTTCAAATGTGTCAGGCATAGGAAAGCAAACACATTGCTTCAGAAACGTATTAGAAGGGAGAACAAAGAACTGGGAGAGGGACAGTTGCAAGCAGTGGTCAAGAAGAAATTGAGAAAGCGTTGGTCAATCGCTCACATGAACTCTGTGTGTCCAGAGAAGTAGCGGCAGTAAACTTGGTAAACACAGGAGCTGCTAGCTAACCGTGTGCTCGCGCTCCCAAGTTACAGGGCTGGAAGCTGCCTGTCCAGATACGCTGGTCAGAGCTGGAGAAGTGTGAGAACCATTTCTCCTGCATTTGCAGTGGAGAAGCCAGATTTTTGTCATGCTGGGGAGCTCGGCCTATACACGCAGCAAATCCAGGTTTTGTAGGACCTTAGCTTTTGCAATTCTGGAGTCCCTCTCCCAGAAAGAAAATACAGAATTGTGAGTACCATATTAAGTATGAATGTGAATATTTGTTTGGAATGAGAAAAGAAATCAAGATACATTATTAAAGACTCAGAGATTCAGATTTCTTTTTTTCTGAGATCTTGAGGTGGTTATCCAGAAATGCCTACCCAGAAATGCTTCTTGATTGCAAACTGCTTCCTCTCCTCAGCTCCCAGACCACAATTCCCAGCAATTCCCACCTCTCGCAGGGGCCCCTGTAAGGGGCCCTGAAACATAAGCTTCACAATAAATCCTCTTTCCTCACAGGGAGAAGTGCTAATCTTTGCTCCAGTTGCCTTTGTTGTAACCTAGCACCAGTAAATATGCACAAGGTCAGTTGTTAAACTGATTTAGCTGGGAAACAATCCTGACAGAATAAACTCTGGTGATGGTGGCGTATAGGGAGAGAAAATGAATTTTTGGACCTAAGAGAGTTATCCCACACCATTTACCCTGGGGAATGTGGAAACAGCAAGGGGCCTGGGAGGGTTCCAACATAGTTCCGTATTTGCTTCAGCCTGGCGGTGCAAGTTGGATAATAAAATTCTTCGTCTTTTTTTAAGATTTTATTTATTTATTTTTAGAGAGAGGGGAAGGGAGGGAGAAAGAGAGGGAGAGAAACATCAATGTGCTCTTGCCCCTCATGTGCCTAGCCCACAACCCAGGCATGTTCCCTGACTGTAAATCAAACCAGCAACCTTTTGGTTCCCATGCCTGCACTCAATCCACTGAGCTGCACCAGCCAGGGCTTGGGTAATAAAATTCTTTTGGCTTGAATTTATTAATTCACTTATCAGAGGTCTCTCTCCCCCGCTATTCAGAAATTCTCGCTGACTGTCACCTTGTATAAGTAATACACATCAGGAAAGAGAATAAACAATTTCTTAGTAAAAGCAATTTGTTTAGTAGATAAAACTGGTATCCAAGGGAGGGGCCTTAGCAGTAGAAGCGTTGAGAAGTATGTTCTGGCCCAAGCCCCTTACTTTACAGATGCTCAAACTGAGGCCAGAGAAAGAGATGTGTTCAAGACCACAGAGGCAGGCGGTAGGTAGCACAGCCAAAGTAGAACTTCTAGTTTAGGCTTCTCTTTGATCAAACAACCTTCCCAGCTCAAAATCTCAGTTTCTAATAGATGGCAAAGGAAGGACTCAGGAGGCAAACAACAATAACCTCCTGTTAAATTGGATCTGGAGCTGTGGCAACCTGGTGGTGAGGTGATGGGCCAGGCTAGCTCTCTGCGCAGAAAAGTGAAAATCAGCCTAGCCCTGCTGGAGAGTTATTTGGCAGCCAGTATCAAAAGCCTTGAATATATGTATACTTCTGACCTTGAAAGTCCACTTTTTGGAGTTTACCGTAAGGGCATACTCAGAAGTGAATGCAAAGATATATAGATATAGATATAGATATAGATATAGATATAGATATAGATATAGATATAGATATAGATAGGTATGTATTATATATACATATATACAGATAGGTATGTATTTATAAACACACATATTTATTGCAGCATCATTAACATAAAATTTTTATACATACAGATAATTAAAATATCGGTATAGCCGGCTTATCATGAAACCTAGTGATCCTTTACCTAGCAGTCACTGCCCACTCATTCCACTCTCTAGGCTATCCGCTATATTACCTGTATTTTTTTCTGATAGCTACAAGCATACTTGATTTCATTGTGCTTTGCTTTATTGCTCTTCACAGATGTTGCATGTTTTCCAAATTGAACGCAAAATCTGCCACCAGCAAAAAGATTGTGACTCGCCGTATTGCGATACCTGCTGTATTGTGGTGGTCTGGAACTGAGCCCACAGTAACTCCGGGGTATGCCTCTACTCTCATCTCTCCTAATCACGTGCTCATACTGCTATTTTTTCTTGATCTTTCAAGTTTAGACCTTATTCACTGATTTCCTGTTACGGTAAGTGGGGAGTTAGCGCCTTACACCCACTGCTCCCACTTTCTCTGTTCACTCTCGCCAGGGTCACCATTGTTGGTTAAATCGGTAATCGACTGTTATGGGGCGTGTACTATGGTTACACTTCAGTGTTTGTCCTTTATTATTGTTTTTCTGCAATTGCTTCACTTTTACATTTGCTTGGTTTTCAATATTCGTAAAGTCAACTTTGTTTGTTTCATGAGATCTACTATATGTCTTACAGTATTATTTTCAATGGGTCCAATATATCAGATATTCAATCAATTTCACTTCCCCCCAGACATCTCCATTCCAGAGCCTCCTGTTGCTCTATTCTGGAGTAAGAGCTGAATTTCTAGATTTGCCACAAGCTATTACTGTAGGACTTCTCACTGCTTTCCTGTGTTGTGTCTTCGGTTTCCCCCATCATATTTCATCCTCTTTCTAGATTGGTTCCCTCATTTTACTGGAGCACAGCCTCCAGTTGTTTCTCTATTGAGGAGACATGTAAAGTAAATCTGAATCCTTCTAGATTGGAAATATCTTTATTCTGAAGCTCAGTAGTATGGGTGGGTGAGGAAAACTCGGTTGATAACCCACTTTTTTCTCTCGGAATTTGGAAAGGCTCCATTGTCTTCTAGCTTCCAGTGTTACATTCCAAATTCAGGATGTCATCTGTTTTTTTCCCCTCTGGAAACTTCCAGGAATTTCTTTTTATAGTTTGTAGTTTGAAATTTTAAGAGACTGTGCCTTTGGGTGAGCCTCTTTTCATTTGTTGTACTGGGCAATTTAGTAGGCTTTTTCAATGTGTAGATAAATTCTCTTAACATAAAAGTATAGAAAATACCGGGGGGGGGGGTGGAAATGGAGAGAACTGCAAATACCAATTTTGTATGGATTCCTTCTTAACACAAAAACATTAATAATATAGTTTAATTCTCTTAAACTTTTCTCTATTAAATTATAAAACTTCCCAGAGTTACAAGATGCAGACTGAGAAGAGAAACATTTGCTGAGATTATGAATGACCGTAGAATATTGAACCCTATTCAAATTGTATCAATGACATTAACTTCAAGTGGAGTATAACACAGCCCATGTTAAATATACACATTTCCTAAATTTTCCTTCTTCTCTCAGCCTACTTACATTAATTAATTGATAGAATTTTGTATTTCTTGTTTCTTGAGATATGTCTATGTCATTTCTTCCTAGTTCTTAAAGCCATTGCATTTGATAGGATCCTAGAATATGTTAATGTCTTCCAATTAAATTTTTGAGTTAAAGACTTCAGAACTTGAAGAAGTCTTAGAATCTTGCATTCTTGCCCTGGCTGGGTAGCTCAATTGGTTAGAGTGTTGTCCCGATGTGCCAAGGTTGAGGGTTTGATCCTCAGTGAGGGCACATGTAGGAATCAACCAATGGATGTGTGGATAAGTGGAGCAGCATTGATGTTTCTGTTTCTCTCTCTCTCCTGAACCTCTCTCTCTCTCCAATCGATAAATAAAAATAATTAAATAATTATTAATATTAAAATATTAATAATTAATAAATAAATAATAAAAATAAATAAATAAAGAATCTTGCATGCTTACATATTCCCAGAGTGAGACAATTAATTCTTATGAATATTTAAAATGCTATCTCACCCTGGCTGGTGTGGCTCAGTGGATTGAGTGTTGGCCTGCTAACCGAAAGGTCCCCAGTTCAATTCCTAGTCAGGGCACATGCTTGGGTTTCAGGCCAGGCCCCCAGTTGGGAGCATGTGAGAAGCAACCAATTGATGTATCTCTCGCACATCAATGTTTCTCTCTCTCTCTTTCACCATCCTTTCCCCTCTCTCTAAAAGTAAATAAAAATCACCCTGGCTGGTGTAGCTCAGTGGATTGAGCATGGGCTGCAAACCAAATGGTTGTTGGTTTGATTCCCAGTCAGGGCACAAGCCTGGGTTGCAGGCCAGGTCCCCAGTGGGGGGGCACATGAGAAGCAACCACACATTGATGTTTCTATCCTTCCCTTCTCCTCTTTCTAAAAATAAATAAAATCTTTTTAAAAATAAATAAATAGATAGATAAAAGTAAACAACATCTTTAAAAAATACCTCATTTAATTTTAAATATCTCATAGATTTTGTCTAATTTGAAGCTATAGCGTGAAAGATCATCCTATCAATTTTTTTAAAGATTTTATTTATTTTTAGAGAGAGGAGAAGGGAAGGATAGAAACATCAATGTGTGGTTGCTTCTCATGTGCCCCCCCACTGGGGACCTGGCCTGCAACCTAGGCATGTGCCCTAGACTGGGAATCGAACCATCCTACCAATTTTTGAGTGGCCAGGGTTCTCTGAGGAAGCCTAAAAAGACTTATGAGCCCAAACTTGGCATGAGGAAAGTCAGAGTGCTGTGGAAGAAAACTAGATTTCTCTGGAAACAAAGGATTTGCTCCAGGGAACACTGGTTGTTAGAACTAACAACAAGTGTTAGGACTTCATAACCCTAGTATTATTTATTAATAACTACTACCGAGATCCCAAATGTTTCTCTAAACTCCTTGGTTGTAAGTTTTACAATACTTCCCTCTTCACATCTTTTGATTTATATGTTACTTCAACACCCACTAAAGGAAGAAAGGGTCTTCCCTCTGATTAAGGGGTATAATGTGTGGCACTAGGTTAGCTACCCATAGACAGGGCCTGTCTGAATCTTCCCAGGAACTTGCAAGGTGGGTGTCATTAGCCCTGTTTTACACAATCGGAAGCTGAAGTTAGGAGGGCAGGTGACTTGCCCAGATTGACCTAAGGAGGCACTGTGCTAAATATGCTGTGAGGGAAACAGTTTCTCATTCTGGAAGTTTTACAATCTAATGGCAAGACAGACACACAAATGACCATAATATAAAATAAAGGAAATAAATGGGAAGGGAAAGGTACAAGCAAAATATCCAGAGAGCACGTAGAAAGGGGGATTTTGTCCTGACTTGGCAGGATAGGTGTTTGGGCTGGGCTCTAAAACGTGAGTAGGATATCAAATAGAGTAAGAAGGGGTCTGTAGAATGTTGCTCGAGCTAAGCCACAGAAGTACGAATGTGCATGCCGTGTTTGGGGAACAGCAACTGTGTGTGATTGGAGCACAGAGACTGCAGAGGCAGAGAGTGGGGATGACGCCAGATTGCAGATGATCTTAAGGGCCACGCTGTAGAGCGTGGACTCGATTCTGAAGGCAACTGCAAGCCAACGCACTGCTGAGTGCAGCAGTTCTCAAGGTGTGGTCCATGAGAGAGAGTCCCTGAGACCTCTTCAGAGGGCCTATGAGGTCAAAACTGCTTTTATAATAATGACAGTAATAATAATGAGTTATTGGCCTTTACACATAAGATCTACCATTGTAACCATTTTTAAGTTTACAGTTCAGTAGTGCTGAGTATGTCCCCATTGTCATGCAACCTTGCAAAACGGAAACTCTGTGCCCATTAACCAGTAATTCTCTATTTTCCGCTTCCATTAGCCCCTTGAAAACCACCGTTCTACTTCTTCTTTCTGTAAATTGGATTTCTTTGGATACCTGTTATCAGTGGACTCATACAGTACCATATTTATATTTTTGTTGCTGGCCTATTTTACTTAGTGCAATTCTTCAAGGTTCATCCATGTTATAGCATGTGTCAGAATTTCCTCCCTTTTTAAGACTAAAAGTATTCCATTGTATAAATATACCACATTTTGTTTCTACATTCATCTGCTGATGGACATTTGGGTTGCTTCCCCCTTTTAGCTATTGCGAATAATGCTGCTGTGAACACGGGTGTGCAAATATCTCTTTAAGATTCTATTTTCAATTCTTTTGGATATATAACCACAGTTGGTGTTGACATATCATATGGTAATTGCATTTTTAATTTTTTGAGGAGCCATTATACTGGTTTCCATACTGGCTACACCATTTTACATTCTGTTATTTGCTTTTTGGAAACGGCATTTACATTTCAATTGATGTTGCAGATCAGTGGTGGGTTCACTTCCTGTCACCTAGCCGGTGGCCCTAAGCTGAATCTGTATGTTTTACTGCCATACAATCACAGTAAGACAAGTGTTCTTGATGAAGCAGAAAAAATTATTAATTTTAATTGTATTAAATCTTGACTCTCAAGCACATATCTTTTTAATGTTCTGTGTGATGAAATGTGATAAAGGCTCAGTGCAGTTAAGCTGAACATCTCAGACTATGGAGTTTGTTTCAAGGAAAAGCACTTGTGGAATTGTTTGCGTTGAGAGCGGGTCTAGCTGCCCTTGTCATGGAAGACCATTTTACTTCGAAGAAAGATTGACAGGCAAACTTTGGTTATACAGACTTGGGTATTTGGCAGACGTTTTCTCAAAATGGAATGAAATGAGACTATTACTTCAAGGAAAATAATTGACAGGATTTGTTGCCAATAATAAAATGCAAGCTTTACGTGGAATTAGAATTTTGGAAGCCTTGTATCTGCCAATGCAATAGATTCCACTTATTTGTGGGGAATATGTTCTGAGACCCCCCCAGTGGATACCTGAAACCTCAGAGAGTGCCAGACCCTACATATGCATACACAGTACTAAGTTGTTTCCTATACATACACACCTACGATACAGTTTAATTCATAAATTTGACACAGTAAGAGATTAACAGTAATAACTATTAATAAGAACAACTATAACAATCTACTGTAATAAAAGTTATGTGAATATGGTCTCTCTCTCAAAATATCTTATTGTACTATACTCACCCTTCTTCTTCCTGTGATGATATGAGACAATATGATGCCTATATGATGAGATGAAGTGAGCTGGACAAAGATGCTTCACATCCCAGGTAGGATGGAGTGGGATGGCATGAGGTTTCATCACAATACTCAAAATAACACATGCTTTAAAACTTGTGAAGTATTTCTTTCTGGAACTTTCCATTCAATATTTTCGAACCACAGTTGACCTTGGATAATGAAGACAGGGAAACTGAAACCACAGTAAGGGGGGGACTACTGTACCTGAAGACTTTTATGACAAGATTGGAGGTCACATTAAAGAAGGAGATTGTTGATATTTTATGATGAAATGTGTCAGCATTTGGAAGATGAGCATAATGTAGTAGAACCAATATTTTCCAAATGATCAGTGCATAGTGCTATAATATTAATCATAGATAAACATACGTTCAAGGTAGAAAATAGATAAATGTATTTTAATGTAACAGAATACAGAACTCATTAATATGGTTTCAGATTCACTGGAACTAACCTTTTATAAACTACTATATGTTGATTATTGGTGTAATACCAAAGAAAAATATATTTTAAAATACTCCTCTCTCTTCCAATTGTATATTCTGTGTGAGGCCAGATTTTCTTCATAAACTTCAACCAAAACAGCATATCGCAGTAGATTGAATGCAGAAAATATGAGAATCCAGCTGTTTTCTATTAAGCCAGCTATAAAAGAAGTTTACAAAATGTAAAACATTCCATTTTTCTTAGTAATTTTTTTGTTTTAGAAAATATACTTTAAAAAAAATTATTTATTTTCAGACTGAGGGGAAGGAGGGAGAAATACAGGGAGAGAAACATCAATGTGTGGTTGCCTCTTGTGCGTCCCCCACTGGGGACCTGGCCCACAACCCACACATGTGCCCTGAGTGGGAACTGAACCAGCAACTCTTTGGTTCACAGGCCAGCGCTCAGTCCACTGAGCCACACCAGCCAGGGTGGAAAATATTGTTACTTTTAATAAAATATATTATTTTTATTGACACAATGGCTTTGTTGTTGTAATTTTAAGTAAATTAATAAATACGTTAAAACTTTTAATTATATATGTATATAATTATATATATACATGAAGCTCAATAATTTTGAAGAGTGTAAAGAAATCCTGACACAAGGAGCTGGAGAACTGGTGATTTGGAGGCTAAACGCAACTTGATTAGAACTGTTTTTATGAACACAATGCTGCCTTGACCAGTGTGGCTTAGCTGGCTGGGCATCATCCCTCAAAGTGAAGGGTCACAGGTTGGATTCCCACTCAGGGCATGTGCCTGGGGGGTGAGTTTGGTCCCAGGCCTGGGCGCCCAGGAAAGGCAATCACTTGATGTTTCCCACGCATCAATGTTTCTCTTTCTGTCTTTCTCCCTTCCTCCCCCTCTCTCTAAAAACAAATAAATAGAATCTTTAAAAAAGATTTAAAAAGTTTTGAAAAAAAGACTATCATGCTGAAGATGATATATGGAAAGCCCGAAAAAGTGGAAAGTTGGAGGTAGGGCGACCCATGAGGAAGCAATTAAAGTACAATGGTTGTAATGAACAGTCTATAATCTCGATGCAAAGAAGAGCAAACGTACAGGGAAAAGGTTGCAATGCAGTACAAACTTCATGAATACTCAAAATTACAAAAAAAAAAAAAAAAAGTCACTTTTCATCTGACCGGCGATGTTCAGGAAACCTGCTAATGGATTTAGTTGGTGAAGGTGCAGAGAAAAGATTAATATCTATCAATATTTAAAATATACGTGTGTATTGACCCACAGATTTGACTTTTAGGAATTTATACTACAAGTGTATGAGCATTTGTTCAAAATTACATGTATATAGCAAAAAAGCATAATATTAACAAATGGACTCTAAATGTTTACAGAGAATGCTTAAACAAGTTAAGCTGTCCATCCAATGGCATAGAATGAAGGCTTTGAAAAGAATGAGTCCATTTTATGGGATTAATACAGAATTATCTCCAAAAACACTGTTAGTGGAAACACAAGGGTGAGAACAATAGGTAAAGGATGCCATCCTCTATGGAAAGTACATGAGAGCGTGTGTGTTGTGGCTATGCAGCCTCTGGAAAGACATACCAGAAGGAACGGTGTCTGCCTCTGAGGTGGACACTTAGATGGCTGCGAGACAGTGAGGGAAGGGAGATTTCCTTTTTACTGTGCAACCTTTCATGTCTTTTAAAAACTTCGGAGCAGGTATATCCATCACATTAAAAAGTTCTACTTAAATAATTAAGAAAAAGAAAAGAGTTCCAACAACATTTGGTGAAGGTCATTTCTATGGTGGATTCAGTGAAATGGACAGCTAGAGACAGATACGACAGACATTGCAAAAGTAGAATTGATTGGTCTTGATAACCGATTTGGTTTTGAAGGGGTGGGTGGTGATAGGGCTGACAGGAAGGACAAATAGGAATTAAAGATGATTTAGTTTTCCAGACAAAGCGGTTGATGGCATGACCCTAAAAGAAACACAAAAGGAGGAGCAGGTTTATGAGTGGTGGTGGGAAAGGGGATGAGAGATCCTGAGTTTCAGGCCCAGATATTCCTACCATTTGTGGAGGATGCACCTATAGTTTACTAAATGCTGCTAACATTCAACATAGTCTCTTTAATTCAAACAAACAAACAAGCAAAACAACCATACAAAGCAGGAATTACTATCCTCATTTGATAGGTGACAAAATAGCCTTATTGAGGTTAAAAACTTGCGTAAGGCTGAACAGCTCCTCCTTGAAAGAAAGCTGGTCTTGTTCTCCAAGAACGTCTACCCCGACCTCCCCATACCAAACTGGCTTTAGACTGGCCAAAGGAAAGGCTGAGAGAACAGTGTCTGGACTTGAACAAACTTGTTTTCAAATCCCAACTCTGCTAATTTCTAGCTGTATGACCTGAGCAAGTTAATTTCCATTTCTAACCTTACTTTCATCCTTAGTGTCTGTAATAAGATTTAAATTAGATGATATCGGCCCTGGCAGGGTAGCTCAGTTGGTTAGAAGGTTGTCCCAATACTCCAAGCTTGCAGGTTTGATGCCTGGTCTGGGCACCTACAAAAATCAACAAATGAATGCATAAATAAGTGGAACAACAAATCAATGATTTTCTCTCTGTCTAAAAATCAACTTAAAAAATTGAAAAAATAAATTAAATGATACATCTAAAGCATTTTGCAGACACATTGTTTAGTATATGGCATATAGTAACTGTCATATTGATTATACACGGGACACATCAGATCAGTAAATTGACAATAAGAACTTTAGATCTGGGGTTAAGGTAGGAGGAGTACAGATTTACCTCACATAATATCATTCAGTTGTTGCCACGACGGCTTTGGGAAATTGTTCCATTTTTCAGTCAATGACTCATTTTCCCCATTATATTTTCATTTAAAACATACTTAAAATGCTATATTTTTATAATACAATATTTCAATACTGTAGTTTTAGGCAAGACATATCACTTTTCCTGGCACAAGAGATTTACTCAGAGAACAGCATATGAACAAGTTTGAACTGTGCTCTAGATTTAGATGAACACCAATGTTTTGTTTTGTATATATAGGCCAAGTGAGAAAAATGAAGTGACTTCCATGACCCTTCAGTCAGTTTTGTGTATATGTCATTTCCATGTTTTGAAGTACTTTTATATTTAGCCTTTATTTTGCTCTAGAGGTGTTTTTCCATGTTTAAAATGTAGTTATGTTTTTATTTTAGAGATCAGGGAAGGGAGGGAGAAAGAGATGGAGAGAAACATCAATGTAAGTGAGAAACATCGATTGAGTATCTTCTATACATGCCCCGACTGGAGACCGAACCGAAACCCAGGCATGTGCCCCGACCAGGAATTGAACCAGCGACCTTTTGGTTTGTGGGACAACACCCAACCACCTGAGCCACACAGGCTGGGCTAAAATTTATTTTTAAGTACATTTAAGTGTAAGATAACCATTAGGCTCTAAAAGATTGAAAAATTGGTGAAAATGGTCAACAAAAGAATAACTTCCTTGCACCCCTTCATCACCAACCACCTCTTGCAAACAAATCTCTTCCTTTGATGAGTTTTAAAAGCTAATTGAATTACATGTGGTGTACAAAACATAATAACCTCCAAATAGCTGTTTATTTGAAGGTTAATATAGTATATTACTGGATATACATTACATAGGTTATATAATATGCATTCATTATGTTATATATTATATAACATTATATAATGTATACCATCTAATATACCACATAATGGTATATTTACATATTATAATTAAGTACATCATTAAATATAACTATAATATACAATATTATATATTTATGCCATATATTATATATGTGTAATATGGCATGTGTTACAATTATGCTATTATATAATATATCATATAAATCTGTTTTTATTGTTTAATATTTATTTTCATTGCTTAATAATTTTTTTGATTTTTAAAAATTGTTTGCCACCCTGGCTGGTGTGGCACAGTGGATTGAGCATGGGCTGTGAACCAAAGGGTCACCAGTTCGATTCCCAGTCAGGGCACGTGCCTGGGTTGTAGGCCAGGTCCCTAGTACTACAGGGTGTATGAGAGGCGACCACACATTGATGTTTCTCTCCCTCTCTCCTTCTCTTCTCCTCTCTCTAAAAATGAATCAATAAAAATCTTTAAAAAATTGTTTGCCTATATTGGCATTATGGCAGGAAGAATTCTAAGTCAGCTCGCAAGATCTCCATCCTCTGGTGTACACAGTAGAAAATCCCCTCCCCTTAAGGTACAACTGGACCTGCAAATATAAGGAGATCTAATTTTGTGATTAGGCTATTTATATGGCAAAAATTAGGGCATTTTGGATATGTAATAAGGTCCCTACTCTGGTGACCTTAAGGTAATCAAAGGTGAGATTATTCTGGGTGGGCTTGACCTTATCAGCCAGGCCGTTTTTTAAAAATTGTACCTTTTTCCATTACCATTTATTCCCCTTATAAACCTCTCCCCCACTGCAATCACCACACTGTTGTCCATGTGCATAAGTCCTTTTTCCTTTTTGCTCAATCCCTCCACTCCCAACCCACCTCCCACAGCTAAAATCCTGCTCTCTATCTATGAGCCTGTCTCTATTTTCCTTGTTAGTTCAGTTTGTTCATTAGATTCCCCATATGAGTGAAATCATGGTGTTTGTCTTTCTCTGACTGGCTTATTTCACTTAGCATAATGTTCTCCAGGTCCATCCATGCTCTTGCAAAGGGTAAAAGTTTCTTCTTTTTTATGGCAACTGGGCTTTTTCAAACAGGGTCTAGAGGTCAGAGATGGAAGAAGTCACAGGAATCCGAAGCACCAGAGAAATTCACCTGTTGGCCCTAAAAAAAGCAGTCTGCTATGTCGTAGAGAGGGCCATGAAGCATAAAATGGTGGGTGGCCTCTAGGAATTGAGTGCCTCAGTCCTAGGACTGGAAGAAATTGAATTTAGCCAACAACCAATGAACTTGGCAGAGAACCCCCTTGAGCCTCAGATGAGATCAAAGTCCTGGATGACATCTTGATTTCAGCTTAATAAAAACAGAGCACAAGACCCAACTAACCACTATCCCAACTAACCCATAACCCATGCCCGGATATCTGACCCAGAGAAACTATGAGATAGTAAATGTGTTGTTTTCATCCCCTACCTTTCTAACAATTTGTTATGTGGCAACAGAAAACTGGTATGGATGTATATAAATTATCTATTGCCATAATAATTCTGTAAAACAAATCACTCCAAAACTCAGTGGCTTAAAGGAACTGCTATTGATTATTTGCCATGGCTCAATGGCAGAGTCCTGCTGGCCTGGGCTGAGCTAGGCTAATCTCACTTGGACTTGTTCTTGAATCCATAAACACCTGTTGGGTTGGCTAGTCTAGAATTACCTCAGCTGGGGTGACTTGGCTCCACTCCACATAGTCTCTCATTTTCCAGCAGGCTACCCTGTGTTTATTCTTATGTTAGTGACAAGATTAGCAAGTGGAAGAGAAAACACATCAGCACTTTTTCAAATGCTTACATCAAGTTTGCTACTGTCCTGTTGACGGAAGCAAGTCCCAAAAGAAGAGAAATTAAAATACACCCAAAAAAAGACTGGTGAAAAAAAATGTTTATAGCAGCTTTATTCATAAGACCCAACAACTGAAAACAACCCAAATATCCATCAATAAGAGGAAGAATAAGCAAGTTGTGGCATACTCACAAAATGAAACGTTGCTCAGCAATGGAAGAATGAACGACTGATACAAGCAACAATGTGAATGGAACCAAAAACACGTTGAACAGAAGAGGTCAGGCACAAAAGAGTGCAATTGAACGATTCCATTTATATGAAGTTGAAGAGCAGGTAAAACTAATCCATGGTAATAGAAATCAGGGTAATAGTTGCCTAATGGGTAAGGGGGATGAAGTGGAAGAGGACCTGAGGGTACTTTCTGGATTCTGCATATGTTATCTTTTTAAAAAATATATTTATTTATTTTTAGAGAGATGGGAAGGGAGGGAGAAAGAGAGAGAGAGAAACATCTATGTGCGAGAGAAACATCAGTTAGTTGCCTCTCTCACGCCCCCAACTGGGGACCTGGCCCCAAACCCATGCATGTGTCCTGACTGGAATTGAACATGCGACCTTTCGGTTCACAGACCGGCACTCAGCCCACTGAGCCACACCAGCCAGGGCCGTGCTGTATCTTTAAAAATTTTTTTTATTTGGCCCTGGCTGGTGTAGCTCAGTGGATTGAATGTCGGCCTGCAAACCAAGGTTTGGTTTCATTCCCAGTTGGGGCACATGCCTAGGTTGCAGGCCAGGTCCCCAGTGAGGGTTATGCCACACATTGATGTTTCTCTCCCTCCCTTTCCCTCTCTCTAAAAATAAATAAATAAAATCTTAAATTTTTTTATTTGTTGATTTGAGAGAGAGAGGAATATCAATTTGTGGTTCTACTTATTAAGCATTTATTGGTTGATTCTTGTATGTGCCCTGACCTGGGATCAAAACCACAACTTGGTGTTTTAGGAAGACATTCTAACCAACTGAGCTACCTGGCCAGAGTGGATTTGTGCTTTCTCTTGATTGGGGTGGTGGTTACATGGACCTATAAATTTATCAAAACTCATTAAATGATACACTTTAGATCCACGCATTTCACTGTATCTAAATTTTACCTAAAAAAATAACAAAAACTGATGTAGTAGAAAGAACATAAGTGTTGGTATAAAAAGCTTTGGATTTGAATACCATTTCTTTGGAGACCTTTTTTTTTAAATATTTTTTTAGATTTTATTTTTTAGTTAATATTTTATTTTATTTTATTTTTATTTTTAGAGAGAGGGGAAAGTAGGGAGAAAGAGAGGGAGAGAAACATCAATCGGCCCTCACATGCCCCCCGACTGGGCACCTGGCCAGAGACCCAGGCATGTGCCCTGACCGGGAATATGAACCAGCAACCCTTCAGTCCGCAGACTGACACTCAGGCCACTGAGCCACACCAGCCAGGGCTAGAGACCTTTTTTTTTTTAACCAGTAAAATGGAAAAGTTGTGCCCTGGCTGATGTGGCTCAGTGGATTGAGCACCCGCCTGCAAACCAAAGGGTCGCTGGTTTGATTCCCAGTCAGGGCACATGCCTGGGTTGCAGGCCAGGTCCCCATTGGGGGCATGTGAGAGGCAACCACACATGGATGTTTCTCTCCTTCTCTTTCTCCCTCCTTTCCCCTCTCTCTAAAAATAAATAAATAAAATCTTTAAAAAAATGGGCAAGTTGTTTACCTCGTTTTATTTCATTGTGGTAAAATACACGTAACATAAATTTACTACTCTAACCACTTTAAGTGTACACTCTGGCTTTCAGCACATTTATTGCTGTGCAACCATCACCATCATCCATCTCCATAACTTTCTCACCCCACCAGCTGAAACTTCGTGCCCATTAAACACTGAATCTCCGTTCCTCTCTCCCCCCGGCCCCTGACAACCACGCTTCTGCTTCCTGTTTCTGTGAACTGGACTAGCTTAGATACGTCATGTAAGTGGAATCACACAATATTTGTCTATTTTTGTGACTGGTTTATTTCACATAGCGTAATTCTTTAAGGTTCATTCATGTTGTACCACGTGTCAAAATTCCTTTCTTTTTAAAGGTTGAATAGTATTCCATGGTATGAATGTACCGCATTTTGTTTAACCATTCATCTGTTGATTGATACTTGGGTTATATTCGCCTTCTGTTTATTATGAGTAATGTTGCCATCCACATGTGTATACAAATATCTGTTCACATCTCTGCTTTCACTTATTTTGAATATATATCCAGAAGTAGATATGCTGAGTCACATAATGCTATGTTCAAATTTTGAAGGGTTGTCATATCCTTTTCCAAAGTGGCTGCACCATTTACTTTCCCACCAGCGAGGCACACGGTTTCCAGTTTGTCCACATTCTCACCAACACTTGTTTTCTCTTTGTTTGCTCGTTTTGTATAACAGCCATCCTAATGTGAGTGAAGTGATATCTGATCTTGGCTTTGATTTGCATTTTCCTAATGACTAGTGATGTTGAACATCTTTTCTTCTGCTTATTAGTCACTTGTATGTCTTCATTTGGAGAAATGTCTATTTAGGCCTTTTCCTAATTTTTAAAAAGATTATTTATTTATTTTTAGAGAGAGGAGAAGGGAGGGAGAAAAAGAGGGAGAGAAACATTGATGCACGAGAGATACATTGATCACGTTGCCTCTCACGCACCTCCAACGGGGGACCCAGCCTGCAACTCAGGCATGTGCCCTGAGCTGGAAGGAGTCAAACCAGCAATGTTTCAGTTGCAGGCTGGCACTCAACCTGCTGAGCCACACCATTCAGGTATTATTATTTTTTAATTGGTTGTTTTTTGTGGTTGTTGAGTTATACAAGTTCCTTATATATTCTGCATATCAATCCCTTATCAGATATATAATTCACTAATATTTTATCCCTTTCTGTGGGTTCTCTTTTCATTCTGTGATAGTATCTTTTGATGCATAAAATATTTTAATTTTGATAAAGTTCAACTTTGTTTTTTCTTTTCTTGCCTATGCTTTTGATGTCATATACAAGACATGGTTGCCAAATTCAATGTCATGAAGATTTCCCTTATGTTTTCTTCTAAGAGTTTTCTAGTTTTAGCTTATATTTAGGTCTTTGAACAGTTTTGAGTTAATTTTTGTATATGGTATAACATCAAGTCCAACTTCA
>VMDR010014799.1:0-23057 GCA_007922815.1 Macrotus californicus | reverse complement strand
TGAAAAGGACAAGAAAGTTGAAAAACTACTACACAAAAAGGTGACAGACTGTAGAGCCTATAATGCTAATTAAATTATGATGATTGCTAGATGTGATAAACTTTTACTTTGTGTCTTTGTGTCTACTCAATCTGCTCCATTCTACTTTTAGAAACAATAAAATCTTAGAGCTACAAAGAGGAAACTATATCTTTAACTTCAGCTCCCCCCCCAAACATATATTTTTAATAAAGTAACAGAGATAAAAAGTCCTCATGATTTTCTTTTCTATAAGAGCACTGTTGATATTTCTGTGCAGGAGTCCCCCCCACCCAGGACAGTAATTTTATACTCATAGATTCTTGGTTGGTATAAATTTGGGTGGTGGGAGTGGAGATAAAAAGAGAATTACTGATATATTTAAAATCCTTTGAGGAAGTACAGGGACTTTAAAATTTGTTTCCTCACCAGCAGAACTGATTCCTAAAGAAACTGCACCTTGAAGAGGCTTCCTGGTGAAATTGTTGCATTTTAACATTGTTTTGAACAGAACAGCAAGGACTGTGTCAACTCAGGAACTATTCTGGTCCTTGTACCTTCTCCTAACTGATTTCATTTCTGCTGGGGATGGTTTTGTTCCATGGAAACATCCCTCTGAAAGATAGCCTCAAGAATCAAACTTGCCTCCAAACCAGTTCTTCAGAGCCACTTCAATCTGCAGAAACATTCCCAAGGGGCAGGTTCCTCCAGCCCTTACAAGTCTTATCATCTCTCTTCCCCATGCCCAGGAAGGACATGACCACTTGCTGTCACTCTTGATAGACTACATGGGCTGTTTGGCCCTTCTAGGATCCAGGAGGACCTGGCAACTCTTTGAAAGAGGCTGAGTTTTCAGCACCTGAAGTTGCAAATGATGTATCTCTCAACTGCCTCCCAACCTACAGTGGCCTAATTCTGGGACCTTCATGTTGTCAGGTCTTGGAAGAGCTGGACTTTTAAGGAGGAAGGAAATGTATAGGTGTACCTTTGAGCCTCAGAGAGGAACTCTGATGGAAATGACTGAGTCCTTGTTTAGACACTTGAAAATATTCTGGATGACTTGTCAACCACTTTTGGAGGAAGAAAGTATTATTTCCAAGGAGCAACCACTTCCCATTCCCCCCTCCACCTTATCAATTGTATATTTATTCTTTAGAGAACGATATTATTTACACTACCAGTTCTAGATGAAAGGCCTCTCTTATAGTTTGAATTCATGCAGAACCTGAAGCCTTGTAATTTCAAGTTATTCTATTCTCATTGTGAGAGAAGATATGGGAAAAAAGCTTGAGATTTATGGGAATGTTTTGCATACATGTATATATATATCAACCATTAATGGAGTACTTACCACGAGCTAGTTGCTGGGGTTTTGGAAATATGTTCAACATGGTCTCTGTTTTAAAAGCCCTCACAGCCTCTGGGTTCTACTGTGTAGTTACAAAAAAAAAAAAAAAAAAAATCACCTTTCACTGGAAATTTCTCTTCCCTGTTGAAAAGCAATTTTAGCAACATGAAATTAGAAAATATCAAAAGCCTTTCTACTGTGGTAAAATCTCTAACAGTTTAAAAATACTATAAATGGCTCTTAAAACCCCCAGAAGATGATTCTTCAGAATTTTATCTCTGCAGTTTGTGATAATTAAAACCATAAAGCCTGGTTCCTAATATACTTAGACAATTGTTAACTGTCTAAATCTAAAGATACCAGAAAAACTCTCCTAAAACACCAAGTTGAGGCTTCAACACAAATTTCACTTTTTGTTACATATCAGGCCCTTTTATGTCTCATGCCCTTAACTTGCAGGAAGAAGGCAGTGCTTCTTCCCTGGTGTTGGTGAACCGTTCAAAAAGCCCTTGGGAGACTCACTGTTGTTTTTTGCATCAACCACATGAGATCTCTTCTTGCAAACTCAAACATATGGAAAGACATATCTGCATTTATGACCATCTTTTTAAGGGGCCATTCTAATAACTCTAAGAATCCAAGGGATGGCATCGCTGCGACAGGTTCTTTTGCTATATCAACATGCAATACCAGTCTATCTAATTAATCTTGGCCCTTTTCAGTAGGAATAGGCGGGGATGCAGTAATGGAGAATAACTTTAAGTCCAAAGGACTGTTTCGTTTGCTATGTCTTTCATTCTTGGTTCCCTAGAGATTTCATCACATTTTCAAATTCTGCTACACCCCCAACCTATCCCAATGTAGAGCAGCATTCATTACCTCTCGCCTGTTTCTCAGCATTGCTCAAGGATTAATCATTATCAGAAAAGAAACCCTGGTGATGAAAAATCTCCCTCTTGTGTTTACTCTTTGACCTTCCTTTTCTAGCTACATGAGACTGGATGGTTTATTTCAAACACCAAAATAAATTTATCTTTAGAAAAATCATCTTATATATGAAATATTACCTTTCTCTCAAATTGGGAAAAAGTTCATTTACAGGAAGTAAGAGAAAGAATGGGAGAAGAGGAAGGAGGTATTTTATCAAGGGCAAGTATTCTCCTATTTTGAGGGGTTCATTTAGGTCAAGTTAAAGGTTAGGAAGAGACATAAAGAAGTATAATGAATGCCACAATATCTTTCCTCCCCTGAGAAGACATCGCTACGCTGTGCCGGAGCAGTCCGGTGTAGATTTGAGCTGCCTGTTGTCAGATAGAATACTCTGGGGCAAATGCACACCAGAGGGACTTAATACTTGGCAAAATTATTCTTTTTCAGTAGCCTGATTTTACGACTGTCCGGACTGCACCTGTTAGGAAGATAAATAAAGGATTGGCCGATTCTTTCCTTTCATGCGCCCTAAATATATCGCCTTAAAAAACCTTGGGGAAAAACAAGTTGTATCCTTACTTCTCATCCAGTAAGTCAGAAGAAGTCTCCCCCAGAACTTTCAAACAGCAGCAAAGCAGGCGATTCAGAAAGTTCGTGGAAGGAGCAAAGGTTGAGGTTTGGTGCTCTGGTGGCTCTGAGGGACCCAAGAAGGGACAGAGTGTAATATTGTGCATCAGGATCCTTGGCTCTCTGAACGGCTCATTTTATTTTGTCCGTGAGACATGGCCTTGAGACATTTTACTTTAGACTCCTTATGAACAATTGACAGAGTTTTCTCATCTATAGCAATTTCAAAGTCCCTGCAGCTGACGTGAGTATTGGAACAAACTACCCAGACTGAATTTGCTTTGAAGGAAAAAAAACAACACGGGCACAGAAATAAACGGCCGCTTTAAAAACTTGAGTGAACATGAAACAATGTTTTTCTAATACTTCCGTAAACAAATATATGCTTTTTTTAAATTTCAGAGAGTGGTGGGAAGAGGCTACTCTGAAAAGAAATAAGTGCTGTTGTTTTTACAGCCCTAGAAAACGTTTTTGTTATTTTTGCTTAAGTTTCTGGTCATTGTTACATTTAAAATTTATTTGTAGGCTCTTTATGGGCATACAGAGAAGAATTTTTATTGTTGTTAATAATTACTATTTTTGTCTGCACTCCCCCTTAATTAGTCTACGAAACCTATATTAATAGGCACAAAATACTCTCGGCAGCCAGTGTGGTAATTCTAGATCTCATCTCTAGACATGCATGGGTGAGTTAGGTAATAAAGAACAGGATTCAAGCTCTAGCAGTCAAAAA
This sequence comes from Macrotus californicus, assembly GCA_007922815.1. Taxonomy (NCBI): domain Eukaryota; kingdom Metazoa; phylum Chordata; class Mammalia; order Chiroptera; family Phyllostomidae; genus Macrotus; species Macrotus californicus. Next base: position 19,401 of record VMDR010014799.1, on the reverse strand, counting down.
TAAGCAGAAAACTTTTTATTTCGTATGCGTGGCTGAGGGGATAGGGCCACGTCTTCTTTCTTTGTTTTCAGTTTGTTGGTTTGTGAAGGAAACAGATGTCTTTTCTGCAGGAGTCCTCGGCTGCTTCAGAGTATTACAGTTTCCCAAAATTTGAAAGTATAATGATTAAGGGATATGAAACTGTTAAACAGAAGAAAGACTTGGTCACTTAATTTCCTACCTGTGTGCAAATTGTCTCATCACCAGAGAGAACAAGGCTTCTGTCCCCAGAGTTTTTTCAAAGGTAGCCTCAAAACTTCAGTGAGGATATTGTCTTGTTGCACCCCAGTCTCTTCTGCCTGGATGTCACAGCTATAATTTACAAAGAGAGTAGGTTTGGATAGCCCCACAGGTAGACAACACACCACGTTTCAGGGTGTTCCCATCTGTGGGGCAGGTTCTTCATGTGCTTTTATATGCATTTCCACAGCGGAATTTTGGGGTCCGTCAGATTGGGGCGTGAAGTGGTTGATTTGGCAAAGAGAAAGACCAGGACCATTTATTCGCATGCGTATTTCTCTCTCTAAAATGAGTTCACAAAAAACTACCTGTAGTCTGACTTTCATTCTGCCTTTCAAGGCTGAGTTACTGCTCTGGGTGTTCTTGTAGCAATGTGTGTCTCATTCTGTTCTAGCACTGCCCCACCCTGCGGTGATTCACGTCTGAAATCCCCTTGGTAAGACTTCTGTCCTCCTGTGCTCCCTTGGGAATCTTTTTATAGGCCTAGTTGGCACATCAATACAATATCTAAAATTATGTCTGCTAATATGTCGATGTTAGATCTTATAATTTTGTTTTATTCATGTTTTATCTTTATGTTAGACATTTATAAGAACCTGGGGTTAAATTTTTTTCTCTAATATCATCTAATTCTTCCTCTAAATAACATCAAATCTTTCAAAAATTTTCTCAGGAATTCTTTGCTTGGGTTAGGTAACAGCTTCTGCCTTCTATAAAATTTTATATACCTTGGAACAGAATTCTCTGCTTATAACTAGAAATTTGCCTATGTGTATAATTCCCCATTTTGATTTCTCATTTCTTCAGTTAGATGGCATTAGAGTTCTGCATATAGTATATATTTTGGCTTTTTGCATATTAAATAAATAATATTAATTATTAAATAGTGATATAAACAAAGATACTATTATTCATAGAACATTCTAGACAGTTTGAAGTCCAGTTGCACAAGTACTGAGTTACTCACACTTCATATGCCTCAGTTTCCTCATCTGTAAATGATAATAGTACCTAACTCATTGGGTCTCTATAAGAATTAAATGAGATAAATCAGGTAAAAAGCTCAGAACAAGACTTAGCTCATAAGAACTGCCTTTTCCTTCTAAAGCAGCAAACTCAGAAAGGTTGTTTGTTAAAGGTGCTAAATGCTTCACATTTAGTGCAGATTTCTACCAATATATGACGACCACTATAAGATACATAACCACTACTCGCCTCCTTACCTTGTGTTAACATCTAAAAGACATTGCAAAAGTCATTGTTACTGTCAGAGGCATTATTGATACCACCAGAAGCCCCCCACCCTTTTTTTTTAACCTGAGGTGAAGCACCTTAGCTTTCACCCAGGGATCAAATAAGAGTTCTGTATTCTCAGAGCCTCTGTTGTGTTCCCGCTGAAATGTGTCGTGTCCAGCCGAGGCTCTCCAGTTGTTAGATGATGACAACCAGTTGTTTGTTCACTGTCCCATTGTGGGGCATGGCCTTTCTCACTTAGATAAAAGAGTCACCCTGTACATGTAACTGAAGCTGTCACCAAGGGTTAACAGGTTTGGGTTTGTTGGATGCTAAGATTGCTCTCCCCACTAGGGGTGCGTTTGGGCAGGTAGGGTCTTTCTCCAATCTGAGTATTTCTGAGATGAGAACTCTCCATGATCACATATGGACGTGGAGGGTGATTGATTGAGTGCCACTGTGTTTACTGCTGTGGAATTTTATTTTTATGACCCCACCTGGCATTGGCACTGTCCTTCCTCTATTTTTAGAAAGTTACCCAACGTGAAGCCCAGCAATGCCTTGCTTGGGGCAAGGCCTTTAAGGAATTAATCTGATAACCCTATAACCACCCAAGAGTGATGCTATAGTGGTGATGGTCAGCCCAGGAACAGACCCTAGAAAAGGCAGAGAATAAGGGACTAAACGAGGAAATTGTTATTCAAGTCACTTTTGCAATAACTTTCTTTTGACCTGTGTGAAGGTTTTAAACACTTTCAATGTAAGTGAAGGCCCACACTACTAGGCTGTTCAACCCCCATTCGATTGTCACTTTACAGCATGAACGTACAATCAGGGATAAAGTGACCAGTCATCAGGTCTTAGCAAAAGGTCTTATTTTCATCCAGCCCCTTGTTAATAGTGAGAAGCTGTTTTTTGCAATGGAATACTAATCACATTTCAACCCTCTTCCTGTGTGGAATGACATCTCGAGTTGAAACAATTGTAATTAGAAAGATATAAGAACAAGTTGACTAGGAGAAGAAATTTTAAAACACTCTGTGGATTCAGGGAAATTCCATCAAATTGAATAATGAGTCATTGAAATTTTACATACGTGATGTACAATGAAACTTCACCTATTCAGAACCATAAAATACAGTCTTTGGCAATATTTAGCCACAGTAAATAAATATGGGTTAAACTGATAGAATCATTCTGAATAGCTGGATTCTCTGCATAGTCAAAAGTTTGTCTTCTTGAACATTATTATTTCAAATAATTTGGACAGAAACATACCTACTACATAATATATTACCCCTTGCTTTTAAAAACAAAGTAGAATGAATATAATTTAACTTTGTTTTAAATGCTAGGTATCAATTATTGTACCATGTGATATCCTGAGAGCCTAAATTATTTGCTTTTGTATTAAATGGGTTATTATTTGTATTGGAATTTGTGCACAATTTTTCATAGCTTTTCTGTTTCATTCCTTGCTGGGAAGCCACTGTCTTCTTTTATTACTCTTTTCAGTCAGTGTGGGAAGCAGCCCCTTGGTTGTTTGCTCTGGTCCCCAGACCAGGTCATTACTCTGGCTGAGCAGGGCTAGTCCACTGAGTGTCAGCAGAGCACCTAGGCATCACATTTAAGGAGGCACTCACTCTCAGGGCCGTGCAAGTGACGGGTCAGCAGCTGTGAGTGAGTGCCTCCTTAAAAGTTGTTACCTGGGCACCTGGCCTGCCTCACCCTTGCCCTCTCAGTTCCCAAACTAACTGAGGACCCGGGTCTAGGGCTTCTCTTGTGAGTAAAGCACTTGAGTTCTTAGTGTTCGGAATTTGAGGGGCTTGAGGAGCTTCAGACAAGTCCACCTTGTCTTTGGGGAACCCTTTTAAAGTGCTGGTCAGCAGTTGTCTGAAGGAGGTTGCTAGATAGCTAAATTCCAAATAGGAGAGGTGGCGCTAGACAACACTGTCTTTTTGTCATTATTGTTCTGATAGGAAAATAAGTTATTACCCCCTAAATCAACTTATGGCTCTGATTCTGACTGCTTTATTTGTCTTATTAATCAAGGCTACAGATTTTTTTCTAAACAAGACATATGACATAAATTTATTTTTTAAAAAAAGACCAAAAGCAAACACATAAAATATTTTTAAACAAGATTTGAAATAAATTCTAAGAGTTTCTTAAACTTCTTGGTCTCAGGTCCATTTGTACTTTTAACAACTATTGAGGAAATTAAAAAAACATTTGTTTTGCTCATTATATCTATCAATATTTACTATATTAGGAATTAAAATTGATAAAAATTTTACAACATAAGAATACACAGCGTAAGTTTTATTCACTGTCAGAGTATTATGTCCACACGCATATATCCTATGGAAACGTTATGGCATATTTGTGAGAGAATGTGAGTGAAAAAGGCAAATAATGCCTTAGCATTATTTAAAAAATAGTTTTTACCTTGTGGACTCCCCAAAGGGGTCTCAGGGATTCTTGGGGATCCCAGACCATACTTGGAGAATCACTATCATAAATTAATATAGAATTGCCTCTAAAAAATGTGTAATTCTCTTAAATCTCGAGGTGTAAAATGTCAGTATCTATATCTATGATAATAGAACAGGGGACAAAGTAAACAACAAAACCATAAAAACATTAAATTAAACATTAATTTGTGTCCCAAATTGATATCTCTGATGCATAAGCAACATGGCCAGTAGGAATACACTGTCATTTGTGTTGACTGATTGTTTTGGTGACACTTATGATTTATATGATCAAAACTCCTCTCTGAGTAGTGAACACCCTCATTGAACCATATTTTATATTAAAGCAGTTTCCATTGTTCTGTTGTCTAGGCATGTGAGGTCCCGACTGCAAATGTGTGCAGTGCAGACCCCACCATCAGCAGGGGATGTGCCTCACAGCAAATATGACATGTTTACTCTAAAAAGAAAGATAATTTGCTGTACTACCAAAAGTGACAAAACAGGAGTTGGCCAGATAGAGCCTGATTCACCATAGTGTTTACAATACATAAGGCATTCACGTACAGGGTCCGGCAGAAGTGACGCCTGCCTGAGTGTGACTGGTAGGGTAATAATATGGGTGTAATAAGTTATAGTTTTAATTTGAACATTTCACCTAAAATTTCGTATGGTGTGTTTGAGTGTGATATTGTTATGTTACAGAATTACTTGCTTATGATTTCGTAATACAGGATTTTGTAATAAAACTGGGGGCGTTATTTGTGCCAGACCCTGTATTTTATTTCAAACCAAGAATTTGACTGTAAGAATAAGAGATAATAACTAAGAATAAGATACAATATTTTCCTGCACCCCAAATTACCAAAGGATGATTTTACTACATTTATTTTATTCTTAAAAAGTGACATGAAGAAAACCACAAGAAAGACCTAGAACCCTATCACTCAAGGATAAAGACTATTATATGTTCTTATCGTCTTTTCTACGCTGACATAGCATATTATATGATATAATTGTGTCCTTCATGCTATCAAAAAGCTAAATTAAATTGCACATGAAGGCCCATAAAATATTTTCAAGCAGGTCAAATAACACATTATTTGAGCCAGCGAGCCCATGGGAAGGAGAGAGCTGGGTTGTTTGTATCATTTTGGTGAAGAGACACATACATGCAGAGAGGCAGGTTAATGCCTCTTAAGACTTCCAATTCCTCCCCCCCACCCTTTAATTTACTGACCATGGGCCCCTTGATCATTGAAAGTAGAGATGGGCAGCCTTGGAAACCCATTTTTGGAGTTCTGGGGTCCCAGTCTTTCAACAGCAGCACAGAGGCCACATAGGAACTGTCTATTTAATAGCAGCCACCAGTGCCCGTCAGTTAGAATGCCCTGGCACTCACTGTGCAGGCCTGCCATTGATGGCATACCTGTGCTTTTTACAGTAGGTGGTCATAGGAAAAATCCACCAGAAATAGCTCGAGCCCTTTGAAAGCATTTCAGGGTTGCAGAGGGAAAGTCTATATCTGTGAATTAGACAGGATCAAAGAACAGCCGCCTTTGCCAAAGGAAGAAGGAGCTGGCTTTAGTTGCTGGTTCAGAATTCGATTAATTTTCTTGTTGTTTATTAAAATAGTTCCCTAGGCTTGATTTTTCAGAATATCTTCATTTCTTTTTGTTAAAAGAGTTTATAAACAGCAACTTGTATATACCTGCTTCTTTATCCTGTTAGTATGTTTTCCACTGGAGACAGTGGGATGAGGGGAGGAAGGCAAAAAGCCAACTTCGTTCACCTGGTAGAAAAGTCACATAGAATTTGCCCTTTGTTTTTGAAAAAGCAAGGTATGGTAGGACCTCACCTGACTAAGTACCTGTTTGCTCTTAAGTTTAAAATGGAAGATCTCAACAGCTTCCCAAGACTAGGTGCCTTCTGATAGTCACAGCAAAGCTAAGCTGGTTGACAGCAGAGGTGGCATGCTTGTTCTGAAGGATTTTTGCTATGAAATGTAGCCCAGATTTTGAAAGAGGGGATTCCTTAGAAAGGCAAGGGGTGTTCCGTCACAGATGGCTGAAACTCTAGCCCTTATTGCTCTTCTGCCCTTGTTAAGAAATGGAAGAAAAGTGTTGACAATAAGAAGAAACATAAATAATGGGATTGGGTGACTGCCTGTGCATATACAGCCAGCGGCAGGGCAGACATTGTGTTCCCTGTGGGTAAGACAGACGAAGAAAGCTGCCTTTGGAGTGCCAGGGGCCGCTTCTTCATTTCTTGGCAGCAAGGAGAAGGGGGTTTTGTGCTGTAGGAACAGGCTGCCAGTCAACTATATTTATGAAGCACCTGCTGTGCGGAATTTGAAAAGAAGGAGACAGGCCTTGTCCTCAAGAAGCTTGTGGTCAAAGAAAGAAGAAAAGTCTCCATCTTCTGTAAACCCTTTAGCATTCATGATGGCATTTGAAGTGGAGAGGACTTGGTGATATTTAGGGCGTAGTCTGAGCCTTGTCACTCAAAGTGTGTTTTGGGGACTGGCAGCATCGGCATCATCTGAGAGCCTGTTAGAAATGCAGAATCTTGAACCCAGAGTCAGAATCTGTATTTGACCAAATTCCCTAGATGATCTGTATGAACACCGCAATTTCAGAAGCAGCAGAGCGGCATCGAGGTGGTGAGTTTCAAATGTTCCGAGAGAGCAAAGCTGCCTGGTTTGGTGAGTAAATTGATAGAAAGGGCAGTTCATTTACCTGTGAGCCTCTTAGACACTGGTATCTCATCTTAGACTTCTTTATAAGCTCCCCCTCCCCTTATTAAATTCATAATGGGACCTTAATGAATTCTGGTTACCTGGGACCTTCTTCTTTTGGTCCCTATTCAGTGGGGCCCTATGGAAACTGCTGTGAAAGAGTTATTGTTGTAGAGGCAGCCAGTGAATTTTGGGAATAAGCAAATGATTTTTAGAGGAGTGGGCAAAGGTATGGGCAAAGTCAGAGAGAAAGGTGTGCATTGAAGTAAGAGAGCGCTGGAGCCCTGAGGCTAACTGGCCATGGTTTGTTTTCAGTCTCAGTCATGTGCTGCTTGGCCTTTGCCACTCCCAGTTTCCCATCTCTCCAGGGTTAAGTCAGCAGGAATTCTTTGTTTCAAATGCCCTGAAAACTATTGAGAATTCATTTTTTTTAATCTTTCCTGTCCCCAGGATTGAATGATTGATCAAGTTATCTACATTGTACAAACTCTATATATTGCATGTAAATCTCATCAAAATTAATTACTACCACTTTACCATAGGAGAGTGAGAGGCCTACCTCCTCTGTTCAGTTCCCAGGTGCTTCCTCATCTCCCACCCCAATTCCAAATATGTTCTAACGTGATGCAGTCCACAGACCTCAAAATAAGGCCAATCCCTAGCAGATGGCATGTGTAGAAAGACATGAGTGTCATCCTCACAGGTATGTCAGAGTAAAATTCTGAGAGATGATGATAACCATGAAGGGATAGAACATATAAAGTGGGTACCATGTTCCCTGACCCTGCAGGAACTCCTTCATTCCTGCCAACACCCCTTATCGTTCTGCTATTATTTCCATTGCATAGATGAGGAAATTAAGGTTCACTCCACTCCTACAGACAGGGCAACATCCGTATGAGACTATGTGGCCATAACAATAAAACCAATCAGTTCAGTGCAGGGAAACATGCAGTAGTATCTCTGAAAGGTCCATCAGCTTACTTCTGCCTCCACAGGCATGAGCAGCTGAGAGGGAAAGTGCAGCCTCAGGCTGCAGAGCCCAGGTTCTGAGTCAGAGCCTGGCTCCACCCTTCATGAGCTGAAGGACCTCATAGGGACTCAGTTCTTATCTGCAAAATGGGGATAACTGTAGTGCTGACTTCATCTAGTTGTATGGTTTATAAGAATTAACATATACCAGGTGCTGCCTGCAGTGGGTGCCAAAAAGTGGTTGTACTTTAGTTATTCCTTCCCTGGCTATAAAGTTTTGGGGTTTCTATGATTTTTAGAAGGAAAAGGTCTGGCTCCACCTACCTACAAGGCAGGCATGCATTTTTCTACTTTTCTCTCTGCAACCATCTTAAAAATGTACCAGCATTAATATTCTATGTTCCTATAGTTCTGACTATCTGGTTCAGTTAGCTGTTAATGACCCATTTTCTGTGGATGTCTTGGAAGTTGAATTAAGCCCTTTAAATTCTCACTTTGGTTTGATTTGGAGTCTGTTACATAGAACATGGGGGCCACAGACACAATGGACACAGAGAATTCACATTCAGGGCACATTTACAGTTTCAGTACCCAAGACAATTCTCTTTTGTTTATTTGACTAGAATTCATTCACCCTTGGCCTTACTTCCAAAACAGGATTTTAAGTAACCACAGCTTCCCTTTCAAAATAGATCTTTGTTTACATAGATGCTGAGAAAGCACAGCCAATTTGATAGTTTGTACACAGTCACCAAAGAAGCCCTTCTTAGGTTTTTTTTTGGGGGGGGGATCATTTAATGTGTTTTCAACAATAAACGAAATACTAGGGAGAGAGGAAAGGAATGAAAAATCCCTGTTCTTGTTTAGTTGGGAAGGAAAACAAACATAAATAGGTAGAGACAACTGAAGAATAATTTAAAAATAATTAGTGGGTAAAGAATGTATTATTATGTGGTCCAGAATGCCAAGAAAACAAGGGAGAGGGACAGAATGGAATAATTAGCTCTGAGAGTCTTAAGATAAATGTCAAGAAGACAGACCAAAATACAAAGTACTTTGTACAGACAAAGTACTGGCCATAGTACAGTAGTGGTAATCGTCGTTGCTGTGAATTGTAGAGCTCTATCTATGTGCCAGGCACTGTGCAGGGCATTTTATATAGGATTAGCACCCTAGGACGGCATTCATCCTACTATTCTCATTTCAGGGATGGGGACACCAAGCTGATAGAGATTAAGGAGTTGCACCAGGTTACACAACTAATCAGGTGTAGAGTCAGGATTCAAACCTAGGTCTGTCTGACACAGTCATACGTAGAGAAAGAAACAAAAGGTCTCTTGGGAAGAAGATCATCACTCTTCTTAGTGGCAGAAAGGTCAGAAGGTGAAAAGAGATGCCAGCTCTGGAGCAGAGGGGCCCTGAGAGGGAGAGGGAGAAAGTGCCCGCTGACAGTGGCTTTGAACCTGACCTGAAGAGGATAGACCTAACCCAACAGGTAACAGGGACCCTCTCGTGTACAATAACAGGATGAAACCCAGCTGGGGCCTAAGTAATCCCTGCGCCTGTGGGAAAAAGAGACTGGAGGGTGGCAAAACTTGCCTGGGGAGAGGGAAGAGGTCCTCAGGCAATGGGCAACAGTCCAAAAGACAGCAGGTCAGAGAAATTATCTTCTCGCTCTTGGTCTCCTGCTGTCCGGGTGCTGCATCAACTCACCCAAAGCCAAGAGGTCAGCGTTAGAGTTCCACCTCTGCACTCAGATCTCAACATAAAATGCCTTGACCAAGGGCTTTGTCTTCTGGTTGATACTGGCACTATGGAGCCTTCCCCTGATGTGGCGAAGAAACAAAAGCATTTCTCTCGATGCCATTTAAGGATCACTGGTCTTTCACTGTGTCTTTAAGCCACATCACATCCTGCCACATTCTCATCTACCAGTCTGAAAGGTTGTATGTTTTTTTTTTCTATTTAGTCATTATTTTTCTCTCTAATTAGTAAATAGTGTACTTATTTATGGTCATCTGAATGAAAATGGTTTTTTTGAACAATAAATTGGAGTTTATGCCCAGCACAAAAAATTAGTGATGGAAGAAGACATTGCTGCAACTTGGCAGCCCTGCACCTCTCCTTTCTTGATTTCTGTTGCCATGAAGTCGGTCCATCTGTGTTCACTCCAGCCCACCCTGGCGGAAACAGGGCGCTTGGCATGTGGTGGTGGTGACTCTTGGCCACAATGCTCATTGTGAGGCATTTCTGCTTGGCTTGGAAAGAGGCACTTATGGGAAAAAATGTGGAAAGTCCTAGATCCAGGCAAAGATAAGACTACTGGGATCCTACAAAGTGTCTAGAATACAAAAACTTTTTCTTGATATTTAATTGTCAAACAGAAAACAATTGTAAAAGATACCACCTTCTTTAACTGCCTCTTCTGCCCTGGAGGAACAGCTGGTTCTCACGCATGTCACTAACTCACTAATTCCCAATTCTGGGCCTCCGTTGGGACTCAGCGGGGGAAATTCTATGCCTTTTGGTCACGGGAACTGCCTTTAGCTAGTCGGGCATATTCCTGAACAGAAGTTTCTTTAATGGACTTTACCACCAGAATGCTCTACACTCAGAATGCTCTTTATATCTAAAGCCAGATATAAAACCTCAAAACCAGAGCTCTGACAACCTCAGGTAAGTGTAGGTGGAAATCTACTCCAGGTATACATACTTCCCGAAACGACTGTGAGAGGGGTTGATTTTGTTTCCCAGTGAACAGAGGGTTCGTCTTGTAAAAGAAAATGCTACCAAGCTAGAGGACTTTGGTTTCCTCAACATTCAGAAAGTTTGTCCCATGAGGGCAGGATGGTGTCGGAGGCTCTGTGGTGCCCCTGCTCTCCGTGAGAGTGAGGTCTCGTTGACTGAGCACCAGCTTCACCTTAGGCTCAGGATGTGAATGCCTTACACTGTAAGGGACATGCTTGCCACTCACTGTGTCTCATTTTATGTTCACAGCAACCCTATGCATATAAGGTAGATGTTGTTGTGTACAACTTTCCAGAGAAGGGAAATAGGCCCAGTGCCATTAAATGCCCTGCTGCTGCCACCTGGATCCTGTTTTACCTGTGTTCTGTACATCACTAACCTCTCCCACCACCTGAAAATCTATATGATACCATTTAGATCCTCACCTCACACCGTGCACTAAAGAGCAGTGTGTCTCAGGCTTCTCGATGCCGCAGGTTGATGCTTTACCTGCTTTACCCTTCTTGGCAGTACAGGTAAGATGACTACTGGAGTTTAGTGCAGCCAGGGCTATGGAAAGCAGCTTTTCTCTGTGATTCGTGAGACTAACACTTCCATTACTCTTTTCATTTCTAGAAAATGAAGTACCTGCCCCAGCCCCAGCCCCAGCCCTGGAAGGTAAGTTAAAACACTACCTCACACTTTGGGGCTGCAAATCCAGAATGTCTCTCTCCGCATGATTTGGCCTTCAGTGAAGCTGTGAGCTTTAACTCATGTGGAGAAGTTGGATGACCACAGTTGTGATAGGTTTATACTACTACTACTACTAATAACAACAACACATTGTGTTTATATAACTCTTTCACACTGATTTAATTTGGATGACACGTCATATACTTATAAAACCCTTCAAGTTATGGCAAAGTTGTCATTATGCCCAGGTTTTGGTGTTGTGGGGACTGGGTCTCCAAGGCACTGAAGGCTTTGCAGCATTTTCTCACATGTCACTAAGGCAAACAAAACACACAACTTTCTTATGAGGGAGGGGAGCGGATCCCACTTCAGTCCTGGAAGATCTCCAGCCCCTTCTCGACTTGAACTATGCCACCATCAAGCGCCTCCAGAAATTTAAGATTTGGTGGCCTCTGCCGGCTCCACCTCTGAACCAGCTTCTCCAGCTCTTAGTGCCCTGTTGTCCACCAGGTGGCAACACAAACAAGGACTCAAGAGTCCAGTGAACTTGGCAGGTAGAGGCAGTGCCCAGTGACACACAACAGGTGAAGCCTGCTTTCACAGCTACATAGACTTAAGGAAGAGAACAGGGTCAAAGGGATGACACACCCCAGTGGAATGCTAAGCTCCCAGCATGGATCTCCAAATCAAAACGATGTGCCACTTCCCAGGGAGACACCAAAGCGCCTTCTCTCATCATTCCTCCTCTTTGAGCAGGATGAGAAACTAGCCTTCACTAAAGAATTGTTCACACAGACTCATAGACACAGAGAACAGACTGATGGTTGCCAGAGGGGAGGGGCGTTGGGGGCCCGGGTAGAAAGGGTGAAGGGATTGAGGAGTACAGATTGGTAGTTACAGAATAGTCACAGGGCTGTAAAGTACAACATAGGGAATATAATCAATAATTTCATAATAATTATGTATGGTGTCAGGTGGGCACTGGAAACAATAGGGCGAATGCTTTATAAAGTATATGACTGACTAACCACTCTGCCATACACCTGAAACTAATACAAAATAATATTGAATGTAAACTATCATTGAAAAAATGTTTTAAAAAGAATTATTCATAAGGCATTTACCATATGCAGAACTGTGCCCTAACCCTTCAGAAGGATACAGAGCTATCTACCAGATACTTATTGATAACTGGGTACAAACAAACTGTACCAGATGTAGTAGAGAACTCTGAATGGGACACATTTCCCCATATTCAGTTTGCTTATAACCAGGTGGAAAATAAAATGCAGACCAGAGAACAGTTCAGTAAAACATAACCACTATGTTGAAACATGAGGCACAACTCTAAGGACTTCATCAAGGCAGTGTGTGATTTAATGCATTTAGTGCGTGTTACTTGAATTGACAATGTGGTGTGAAGACAAGGGGTGGGAGGTCACTGCAGACCAGTCCAGCCTCATTGAAAGCAGGAAATGAATAAAGCCTCAGTTGCTGGAAATCTTTTTGCGTGGCAATTTATAAGGGGATTATGAAGCTCTTCCACCCTGGAGATCATTTCCAGGAGGGCAGTTTGAGAAATCTAATGGCTCACCCAAGCCCCTTTGCCCAGCTAAGAGTACCAGATCACACGCTCAAAACCCTTAAAGAGTAGAGAAGAGTATTCCTACGTGTCGGAATGAATGAAACAGGCTCAGTACCACATGAGTTTAAACAGGGGTAAGCTCCAGCTTCATTTTCTTTCAACCAGTATAAATGTGTGACTTTTTTTAGGAGCTTCTTCTTTGGTAGGTTCCCTCCTTGCATACACGGACTTGTTTTTGCCAATACTGTGTAGATTGAGGACCTACAGGCCATTACAGATACAACCTTTCCCTTCTGTTCTTCAGAGCAGCAGCTGTCACTGGGCCACTAGGAAGTTTCCTTTATTATGCCGTATTTCATATTCATTGCACAATAGTGACTTCCTGTTGCTCTAACAAGTCTCCTACTCAACTCTGCTAAAAGTGTCTTTATTAGTTAACCAAGATTCAGATCTACCTTCAGCCAAAAGAGAGAGAGTTTGTGCTTGAAGGAATTCTTTTCTTAAATATACCACAAGTCAGTCTACCATCTAAACTCATGCGATTCTGAAATCATACAATTCTGAACAGAGAGAAATGCAAAGTAGATGGTCCCATGATAAAATCTGATTTTACTGCTATCATATTACACTTCCTGCCACCCATCTCAACCCAGAAGGTTAATATGTGCACCAAAATATTTTCTTTGAAATTGTGGTACAATTACCGCTTTTATACCCTGGCTATATTATATTTATATAATTCTAGAATATTATTTAGAAGTAAACACTATTAGAACCACTATATGCATCAAACTTTCTTAAAAATTCAGTCAGTCCCTTGTCGGGGCCTACAAGGAAGTGACCCACTGTAATTACCGTGTCCTAACCCACTGACCACAGGGGCATGGCCCACGTTTTATGCTCGTTCCACGCCAGCATGTTCTAACATGAACCCCACAGCTGAATGTATTTTAACAAAATCCCTATTGTATGTGTGTGCATATACTCTTTTCAAGTGATCAGATTGCTTTTATAAAAAGTGCAATGTGACCCTACATTATAATCCCCAAGTTCATCATTCATGTACAGCATAATAAATGTCTATGTAGTATCGTTTATAATCTGTTTTCATTTATCCCCTCCTCACTGCTCATCACACAATAAAATATCTTCAGACACTTTTTAAAATGTGCTTGTATTTTCCATACAGAACCAAATAAAGAGACGGAAGCTGGAAACGCACCACCAAAAGGTGAGTGGAGGGAGAGAGAATGAGGCTGAATCCAGTAAAGTTAGAAGCAGAAAGAGGTCAGTAATGATTGCCCAGGTGACTCCATGGAGCTTCTCTGCATTGTCTTTCATCAGTGTGGTTGTGTTCCTCGTTTTCGTCTTTGCTGCACAACCTGTAGATGCTTTGATCAGTTTTCATTACACAAATTTTCTAAAAGAAAAACAATAATGATTAAAAAATATCCTAAGCACTTGTTGAGATGCTAGCAAATTAATTAGGAGTTTTCAATTTCCAGTGTACATATAAAGGAAAAGGTGTGTCTGGTCTTCCTGGGATTACGCCAGGTTGGAAACTTATCTGGGTTGCCCAGGTTTTTCTTTAATTGAATGTTTTCATGTTACTGTGTAAACTGTTCTAGGTTTCATTAGTAATTTTGAAGGTAGGCATCTCATTTTGTAATACTATGTATTCATGTAGATTTATATAATGATTTATGTAGATGGACAAAACAACCTTAAGCAAACATCACATTGCTCCTTATTGATTTGGAAACTCATTTATTTCTGCAAAATTACTCTACTTTTATTTTACATGTGGATAGTCTAATTTTATTTGATTTTTTTAGATAGTCTAGTTTTAAACAATGGATAGTCTTTATTACATGGACCCATGAAATACTCATTCCTTTGTGTCATGGGGGAAGTCGCTGTCATTTCTAACCATCCGTCTTTAGCTAAGGAGAATTAGTTTTCTACAAAAGAAAGTTCTGACAGAGGCAGATTTGACAATTCTGCTTTATATGTTTGTATTGTCGCTTACATGTTCATTTTTTTATTTGTGTAATGAATAACATAATTTAAATTTTGGAATAACCAATTATTTCCAGACCACAATAAGATCTTTCTTTCTGGATAGCACTCCAGAGTATGTTAAGTATCTTTGTTCTTACTATCCCATATTTTTTACCTAATTCCTATGATATTATTGTCTTCTATACATTAGTAAAATACTTTTCTTCTTTCTTTCAGTACATTGGACCACTTTTCTTCAACTAACTTGAACTTACACCCTCATAAATGAACACATAATTTTGTAGTATACTCACTTTGTCCTTGACCTTCAGTGGCTCCCATGGATAGTAACCTGAATACTAATCCTGGCCGCATGAGACACAGTCTGAAGGTTATTTGCTTATGGAATGCAGACAATGCAAACTCCTAGAACTCTTCCATGAGATGGGTTCAAGGATGTTTGGACATCTGGCTGAAGTTATTGTAACATTATTCTCTACAAAACCGATGGCATACACCTCTGTTTCCAAATTTGGAAAGGTGTTTGGGCCAGGTTCTAAGGCTCAACCAACAAAGAAGATGACGTGATCCCAGAGGGCAAGCCGTCAAAGTTAAAACAAAGTCTGTGCCTTATCCTTAATATGAAAAGTCATCCAATTACATTTGTGTGCTTAAATGAGAAAATGCCTTTCTGTATATTAAAGTCAACCAACCAACCAGTCAACCAATCAACAAAATCTCTTCTTTATACAGGACACAGTTTGGTGAAAGAGCAAGACGAGATGACTAGGGAGGGAGTCCTGATTAGTAGCAATTTTTTCCTGACATTTGCAGAAGTCAAGCAAGGCCATGGCCACACGCAGCCACATGCCCAAGTACATAAACTGCCATGTATCTATTTTCTCTACATGCCTAGGAAGAAAATCAATTTAGGATAGAAGGTGATATCCCTAAATAAAGAAGGTAGGTAAATGGAAGCTATTTCTAAATATATAAACCTTTTCAACTATTACCCACTTTCATCAAGGACAGGAAAGTTTCAAAGAAAATGCTTAAGCAAAAAATAGACACAATAAACTTTGCTATATGTATGACTGTGGTGGAGAAAGAAGACTTGCATGAGCATAAACAAGATTGACAACCCTCAGTGCGTCTAACTGAATTTTAACCGTTCAGCTTGGGTTTCACTCCTTTATACAGCTTTCCCCTGACTTCCATCTCCCCTTCCTCCTGGTTTCTCTCGGACCTATTTCCTCTGTCATTCAGTCACTGTTTCCTCCTCATCATCACGTATTAATGGTTCACTTCTTTCCCTAACAGGCTGCAAGCTTTTTGACAGTTGGGTACCATGTCTTAACACCCCTTTGGGCCCCTCATCTCGTTTTTCCTAGTGTCTGGCAGAGAGCTGCACAAGGCAATCTCCTAATAAGTACCTGTGGAATGAATGCACAACGGAGTTTTCATACTGGCTTAGCTGCTGATCACATAGATGATGATAATCTAGAGAGAGTTTTATTTCCATTTGCTGGGCGGGAGGATGACCATCCCATGCATACTCAATGATGAGCTTCAGAATGAGACAATGTTATTGGCCACTGAGTGCTCATCCTCAGAACAGGGAGATAATGTAAGACCAACCCAGTTAAAGCTATTGAAAATGGTCATACCTAGATATTAGTACTTTTTCACACTTTAATTAGTCCCCTATCTAATTACTTAAAGTATACTCAGTTAGTAGCTCCCAGACTGTCACTGTTGAGAACATTATTTAGAGCAGTGCAGTCTTACTGTCATTCCCAGATTGTCTGAATCATTCTGTGACAACCTGGAAATGTTCTGAAAATGTTTGTGTAGCCACAGAATGTGGTTTGGTTTTGATATTAATCTTGTATAGTATTGCTTGTGGGTAGTTTTGCCAACTTTTTATATTTACTAAGAGTCTGTCTGGGAAACAGCTGGTTTTCCAGGATGAGGTTTTGCTATTCGTTGATTGGCTTATTTGTTTGCTTGCCTCTGGACTTGTCCATTCAGGTATCCTGTTCCTTAATACTGCCCATTTTGTCCTGGAATTGAAACAGTAGAGATGACAATAAAAAAAAAAAAATGTGTTTAACCAAACAGGAATTTACACATGCAAATCCCCTTTCAGATCATGCTGGGAGATAATGTCCTTATAAAAATAAAGCTACAGGGACTTAGGATTCTTCCAGAATAATGACAGGTGGCAAATCAACAAAATGCGAACGTACAAATTATTTTTTTATATCTTCAGTGGGACCAAAGGACTGTGCTTTATTCAAATGTTCATTTATTCAGCAGGTATTCAGAGGCAGCTATAGTGCCAGGCACTGAGTCCTGCCCTCCTGGAGCTTACTTCAGGGAGCTTTAGAAAGGAGAACAACCATCCGCAGAATACAGTGAATTTCAGCTCTGAAAGCAGACGACTGTCAGGGAGGGCCATGTGTAGAGGATAACGTAGGTGCTCAACTGGGATCATATGTTTTTATGGTCTATCAACACTGTATGTATGAATATAGAGTAAGGAGGCTGACTTTCTTCTGTGCCTCAGTAATGGGCTCTGTGGGAAGTTTTGAAACAGGTCCTGTGGGTGGTTGCAGATGTGCTAGCGGCATTAGGATGGGAGATTACTTTGACCATCAGTGCTCATTTCAATGCCTAAGCTCTGATATATATACTTTTTTAATTTTTCTTTTTGTACCTTATTAATGTATAGTCTGTATATATTTTGGTAAGCCCAATTGGGATAGTTACTGACTCTTTTTATTTTTCTTCCAGAAAAATAACTGCTTTTGATAATTGTGACAAGAGAAGTAAACCTTTCTTTTCCCAGGCAATAACCGTCATAAATGATCCCCTGTGCGTATTAAAGATAACTTAAGTTGAAGAATCTTTCTTTTGGCATGAGTTTGGGTAGCAGAGGATGAAGAGAATCAGCAGAGGGCCCCCCCCCCAATTTCTCCTAAATAACATGATTTTTAAATTTAAAATATGATTAAATTTTTTTTCTTCATTTAGGTCCCTTTGCATCTACAGTAACATGATATCCATGCTTCTTACTAGCATGCTAAAATGTGTTTCTGAAATTTTACCTTCAGGAATCAGACAACTATCTATGAAAATGTTGCTGTGCTTTATATTTCTTTGTAATGAACTTTGTTAAAATTAAAATCACCATATTTTTGATTCTAAGACACAACCATGATAAGATACATCAGTTTAAAAGATTTGGAGGAGAAAAATTATTAAATAAACATATTTATGGTGAGATGAATTCTGATTTCAGAAATATCAACATGGGAAGGCGTGTGTCTTCTAGTTAAGAAAATAAATTAATCAAATACCTCAACACATGATGGAGTAGAGGGAGCTGTTGGTATTATTGTCTTCCATATATGGCTGTTGTGCTGTTGTTATGTTTGGTCATGTATGCCAATAATTACTAAAACTGAGTGCCCCGCTTGAAGAATTCATAATCTGTCTAAAGCAAATCAGGCGTTTAACCGAGGCTTGTTTATAGTCACATGTATTTTAATTTCACGTGCTTTTTGACCTTTATTCTAAAATTTCAACAACAGTCCTAAGTTTGCGTTACATAAAAAATTAATTTAAAAAGTCAATTTAAATCAACCACAGATAGAAGTTATTTTACGCTTAAGAGAGTACAAAGAATTATAAGAACGTAAACGTCCTGTTATCTCTGGAGGTCTCTCCCTCGAATTTCAGATTTCACACGTGTCTGCCCCTAAAATCCCAGGCTTGAAATATGAGACCAAGTTCTTTCTCTTCTTTCCAGGCATTCTTCTTTGGGATCTTCAGTGGTTTAAAGAATCCTTTTCACGGTTTTACAAATGCTATTTTCCCATGACTTGAACACAAATAAAATTCTGCATTGGTAGTTTCCCCTTCTGTGGAGGTAGGGGGAGAGCTCTGCCACCCTGGGCCCACGTCTTCATGTATGCTGCATTCTCAGAACAGATGTGTGTGTTTTCGTCATCACTGCAGCCACTTTTAAATAGAAAAAAAGAGAAACTATGACTTCCATAGTATATATTTCTGCTTTGTTTTGTTTGAAAATGTTCTTTGCACGATGCCATGCCTTCCATGCCTTTGTGTGCTGTTGAATTAGACACAATCCAAAAGAAATGGATATTCAGTTTCCCTTCTGGCAATAGAATCTCTTTTGCCGTGGTAAAGAAAACAACGAAACATTTCATTTTAATAATTCAACCAAATTCAGCCAGGCAACTTTTCAAGAATTTCATATCAGCATCCCAACATCTTAACTACATTTCCTAATCTGAAGGGATGCCGGGACCAAAGACACTTCTAAAAGAAGGGAAACTGTAAACTTCTCAATTATATTTTGCAGCACTTTAGTAACTTTGGGAAAGCAGGTACAAGAAATCACATATTGCCAGTGGAGAAGGAAGCTGTTTGGAAGTGATGCTAGGTCATCCAGATCATTCCCTGAAGCTCTGAAGCACTGGTTTCATGTGTGGTGCCTTTTAATCATCTAAGGAACTGGGCACCCCCCCCCCGGCCCCCGCCGATAGAGCCTCAATGTTTAGTGGACATTTCAACTACTCATTCATTGATTTTTTGCTTATCTCTTCATTTTGTTTTTATGAAAATGTTTAGCATTCTAAACAATTAACTCCAGGATTCATTATACACTGTGT
>VMDR010014798.1:0-23056 GCA_007922815.1 Macrotus californicus | reverse complement strand
GCGGTCCAGGATGACATAGAGCTGTGCTATGCTCTCCCTTCCTTTTTATGTGCTGTGGAACTTGGGAGCCTCAGTCAGTACTTATTTAATTTTTTGACAAAAGAATTTTATTATATTCACAAGCATTTTTACTATCAGCCATCTGAACAACTGAGTGGAAATTCTGTTGGGTCAGAATATGAGTTGGCATCTTTTTCTTTCTTAGAAGAACAAATTTGTTCCCTACTATCTAGTATTTCGAAATGACTCTCCCTCTAACCATCAACATCAAGTTTCTTGACCTCCCGCCCTTCCTAGAAAATTTCGGCCAGGAACTGACCTTAATCAGTGATATGTCACTCCCTAACTCTTACTGAAGCCCCTGAGACTGGGAGAAGTTGCTTCATTGTTGTGGTCAGTATTGATTCTTTTAGATTCCTCTAGTTTTACTTCATATTGTTAGCTAACAACGCCCTTTTCATTTGCTGAGCCTATCCTCTTTGTTGGAGGATTACATAAATCATCTCATTTAATTCACACTACACATTGGTGAATAGGGATTAGTGATACATTTTACAGATTGAAAACTGAGGCTCAGTGAGAGTGAGTAAACGGCCCAGATGCCAAAGCTTGTATAGGGCGCAGCCCGCAGAAGAACCCAGATCCTTCTGACTCCAAAATTAGAACAATCAAACACCAAAGTATGCTCTGCCTTGATTAACTGATATCATCAAAGTACTTGGGTCACGTAGTCTGCTATCTATAAAAAACATTCTTGTTAGTTAAATGTAATGTTAACTTTTGGGAGTGTTTGTGAAATGATTCATCTGAATGAACAGAGTTTGGTTGTTCTACAAAAACGTAGATGTGGTCATTTCTGTTACTTTGTATCTCTGAGTTCTCTTCAAGGAAAATGGTCTTTGTACGTGCATGCTATTTTCACTGAGAGCAAAAGCCCAGTATGTTTTACTTGGGCCTTAACTGTCAAGAAACTTCTGCCAAAGTCACTGCTCAGCTATCACTACGCACTTATCTCAGGTGCCCGGTGATATCATTTGTGTACTCAGTGTGTGATAACTGTATTTATGAAGCCTATTATTGTGTGCCAAGGACTATAATCATGCTGGGGACACAAAACATGGTGGTGAACAGGACAGAAAGTTCCTCAGGCGGCCCACAGTCAAACCCGGGAGAAAGAGCTCACATAAATATCAACACAAACATGAACTGTAACTGAGATGAGAGTCAAGGAAGGTAAGTGAATGGCTTACAGCCTGGCCGGGCAGAAGGCCTCACTTTTGGCCTAGCTAATAAGAACATCTGAGAGTAGACTTTGTTACCGTTAATCAGAAATTCTATTATGAACTGATATTTCATTATATATAATTTGATAATCAATACATTAGAAAAAACACAAAAATAAGTAAGAGGCCTAAATATCCCTTTTACTTATCAGGGAACAACTAATAATAATTCTTGCGTGTATTTTTTTTTTCAGTTCTTTTCCAGAACTCCAATTTTAAACATTCTTTAGGAAAGTCCATAAAAGCAGTTTTACTGTCATAAAAGTGAAATTTGAAAATTGGGACAGGGTCATTGCTTCGGACACAACAAAGACCATTAGAGTCTTGGCCTTCTGATTAGAAGTCAGGAGTGACAACAAAGACCACGCCCCCAAAATAACTTGGAACAACCAGCATTTTTTGCTTTGGAAGGCTTTAGTCCATCATTAAGAACTGAGATAAAAAAAATATCAGCACAGGTTAAGAATTCTGGATAATAATTTTAATGTTTACTTTTCTACCTAGAGCTGGCCTGAGTAGGGTAAATGTACATTAATGTTCACATGGGTCAGCCAGTGATGGGCAGCTACGAGCATTAGCACATTAACAATAAAAAACCTGGACCCAAAGAAGGCTCTCTTTCTCTTCACAATATCGCTTTCCCTGCCACTTCTTTGATATGTTCTATCAAATTTAAAAGAAGCCAAGTGTGCTCATTTATCTTTGCTAGTATTTTCCTTGCTATGTTTTTCTCACATTCAGAAGTGGGGATGAGAAGATGCTTTCAAAACACAAACAGCTCTGAGGTGAGGCTTTTTCAGACTGTCTCAGAAGGGCCAGCCCTTCTACCTAGTAACCTGAAACCCCTGCATGCCTGCTCCTCATTGCCAGGCTGACTTGCTTGATACACCACCATGAATAAATTTGATTTATGAGGCATCTTATTTGCAAATGAAAGCATCTCTTGAACGTTTCTTCCTAGCACCTAAAGACAGCTGCCCTGAAGTAGTGGGAATTTTGATGAGTAGGGGGTGGAGAAGAGAAGACTTCGGAGCATAGAGCACCCTGGTGTGCCAATGTAGCCAGGGCCAAAGCCAGAAAAGAGAGCACGGGACAGCACATGTACCCGGGTACTGTGAAGGGAGATGCTTGCAGAATCCAGAAGGGGTATAGGAGGAAGATTGGTGACAAAATAAACAAAAAAGAGCTCTTTAAATGAGGGACGTTATATAAAGCATTCAGAATAGTTCCTGGCCCAAAATAATAAGTATTTTCTAACCATTGGCCAGTTCCCAAAAAAGAAAAAGTATCATTCTTTCTGCTTCTCCTTCCTTTCTCCCCTCTTATCGCAGGGCCTGCTGCCCCCAGGGCTCAAAGGTGTGACTTGCACAATTTGTGGTACACAATTCAGCTCCCTGTTGGGTGAAAAGGCTTAGTGAGCTGGCTCTGGGACCCGAACAGTATTCATTCCGTTGTTTTTATGAAAACAGTGTTTAGAGAATATTAGGCTCTCAAAAAATCTTTGTTTAAGCAAAGAATTGTTCAGTATTGATGAGATTTAGAACATGCTGTTCCCCAAATGGTGCCCTGGTGTACTGAATATTTTAAGCTGAAGGAGTTTGAGAAATGGCAGGTACAGGAAGGACTCTCTGACCTTCCTGGGAAAGGAGGCCTTCCTATGCCAGGAGGAAAGGACTGTCCCTCTGTCTCTAAGACGAGCAGACCCAGAGAGGAATCTGAACAGACCTTGCTGAGTTTCCCCCAGTTTACTGGACTTAGTTCATATACTTTTGTCTTATGATGACTTTCCACTCTTCCTCAAACCCAGTATATAAACTCTCAGATTTAACTGTTCCTCAGGGTCTTCGCATCCTTATGAAGGCTCTCATATCATGTAAAACTTATATCAAATAAATTTGTATGTTTTCCTCTTGTTAATCTGTCCTTTGTTCGTAAAATTTACAGGCCCCTAGCCAGAGAACCTAGGAAGTTAGAGGGGAAAAGATATTTTTTCCTCCCCGACCGTTTGCTAAACAACCAACATATATATTTTGGGTCTGGTTTACATTTGTAGGTTGAGACTTCCTAGAAATATGTTGGAGGCATATTTTATTCCGGGTCTTATTCTCTGTCTCCCGGTTCTCTTTTCACTTGCAAAGTATCTTTTTATCTAACCCTAACAAGATGAGGAAATAAAGAGAAATGATGGTATAGAAAACACAAGAAGCTTGGAGACTTGGCCGTCCTGAAGGGTAGGTTCCACGGGGTACAGCTTAACAACTCCTTAAAAAAGGCTCATGCACGTGGAACAGGAATTAGGGACCTGCATACCCAAGTGGAACAGGCTATGTCAAGCAAGCAAAATGGCTAGCAAGCAAAATGTCATCACCCAAAAAGGTTTTCAGTCACAGAATCAACATTTAACAAGTTTTGTTCCAAAGAAAATTCATTGCAGCTACAAAGAATGTTTCCTTTTAGATTCTGGAAGGAACTAGAGAGAGATGATTGCCTACAAAATAAAAGCCCAGGGCACCATTAACCCATCTGTGTTGGTGACTATGAC
Source organism: Macrotus californicus (assembly GCA_007922815.1). Classification (NCBI taxonomy): domain Eukaryota; kingdom Metazoa; phylum Chordata; class Mammalia; order Chiroptera; family Phyllostomidae; genus Macrotus; species Macrotus californicus. Next base: position 19,231 of record VMDR010014798.1, on the reverse strand, counting down.
TGCTAGTTTGGTTCATGACATAACTGATTCAAGTGTAGCAATTGCCTTCTACACTGAAGAGCGCATAAATGAATAGATCAATCATGTCCCAGTCCAGTGTGCTAGCCACAGGACTCTAAAAATAAATAAATGTCTCTCATGGAGAGCTTTAGAAGAGAAATGTTATCTACTAAAGAGGATACATTAGCCCTTTGTGTTTTTCCGAAGTCATACTGAGTGACTAGGGCGATTCACATGCTTCAGAGTTGCACTGTTTGTATTTTGATCTCCCAGCAGTATTTGGGTTTAGTTTTTGTTTGTTTTTTTAAGGGAGCTTGAAGAAGTGGCTTGTTTTGGAGGTCCCCAAAGTGTGCATGCTTATCAACTATACATGAGAGGCTAAGTATGATATTCCTGGAGGTGGGTGGGGAAGGGGCTTCTCTCAGGTCAAACTTGGAGATCTACAGCCTTCACATCTACTTGGTAAGCAGCCTTCAGTTCTCAGAGAGAAGGACTGGGGCAGGGTGGGAAATAAGTGTTGACCAATACCTCTTAGGGCCGCCCGAGACAGGAAGAAGGGCCTTTTGAAAGTGACAATGCGGTTGAAATGGCTCCGGATTAGTGGGAAGACAAGCATTTTGCCCGTTGGAGACTCCTATTGTTACTTTCAGTTTGTGACTATTGACACTGGACTTTTATTTATGGTAGTTTCCTTTTTAGATAAATATTTCAAATTTACAAAGCGAGTTGATTTAACGTAAATGCTTATTAACACGGTGTTCAGTGATAAGTTTCTGAAGCTGATATTGAAGTGAGTGGTTGGCATTTGGGAGCTGCTAGCTTGGAGAGGAGCTGGTTTCAGAGCCATTTCCCTCCTGCCCTGGAGGACCTCGGTGATTTACTGACTTTCTCTGATCCTCAACTAGAAAATGCTTGGATGAGAAACACAAACCTCTCAGGGAAACGGTGAGGAATAAGTAATACATATTCAATGAATGGTTAGTCCTTTGCCTTCCCTTAGAGAAATGTGGGAAAAACAGCAAAACTCCCTCCTCATGGAATCCCCCTGTCCCGCCTCCAGACCAGTGAATCTTAGTATCACAAGAATTCTTAAAACGTGCAATGTTGGACTGCTTAGTCAGGGGTACTGACCTTTTTCCTTAGATTGTCATATAAAAAAATGACAACAGCCAACACAACAATAGCGTCTAGTGTCATTGAACCAAACTTATACCTATATTTTTTTGTCAGATCAGCAAAAAATATAATATCTATTTTTGGTGTGCCACAGAATTTTAGTAATTAGTTTATGTATGCCATGAGATGAGAAAGGTTAAAATCGCCACTTTAGACAATAAAGCATAGGCAGGGATTGTTCAAAAACTAGATTAATTTTATATGCAAACTAACAGAGGCTGTATTTGTAGTCCAATTCCTACATTTGCAAACAGACGAGGCAGAAAAACTAAGTATCAATACAGCATTGTCTTGTCATTAAGCAGTGTATTCTGGGGGTGGTGAGCCACACTTTTTTCTCTTCCTCAGTGGTGCGCATAGTATAACTGAAACTCAGAACTTGTCTGAAGATACAATACAGTGATCTCAACTCTACATTTCTGTGTATTAATACTGCACCCTGCATCTTACAGTGGAAACTTATTATAAAAAATTTTCCATATTGTGAAGTTAAAGTGACCACATAGAGGGGTAAAACAATGACTGGTCAGTGGCCACCTTTTCCTCTCTGCTTGGGGGCCTTTTAGTAACTTAAAATTCCAATACTAAGTAATTTCCTTCTTGACATTCCTCTAGAGAGATTCATTTCCCTGAACAATTAGTCATCTCTGAGGATAATTCCCTTTTCCTCTCTTTAACAAAGGTGACTGAAAGACATGCTGATGTTGAAAAGTCCAGATACCTTTTTTTAAAGAGGTGTTTTTTTAATGTATATATATTCTAGAGAGAGAGGGAGAGAAACATTCATATGAGAGAAACATCAGATCGGTTGCATCCTGTACATGCCCCAAGTGGGGATTGAACCTGCAACCCAGGCAGGTTTGAAATTTAGTACATTTGAGCTATATCTTGCCCTGACTGGTGTGGCTCAGTTGGTTGGGCATCATCTGGCAAAGTGAAGGTTGCCAGTTCAATTCCCAGTCAGGGCACATGCCTGGGTTGCAGGTGTGATCCCCGTAGGAGCATATACGAAAGGCAGTTTCTCTCTAACATGGATGTTTCTCTCCCTATTACTCCCTCCCTTCCCCTCTCCCTACATATAAATAAATAAGATATTTAAAAATTTTTCAACTATGTCTTGATGCATGAAGAACAACTTGTCCTGTTGAAAAGGGGAAGAGTTCAGGGCAAAAAGAGTAGCAGAATCAGGGCATGGAGGCATGATTAAATGCCATATGTTAGGATAAAAGGAGCAGCTACATACGATGTGCTCCCAGGAGAGTCAGGAGTGAGAATAGAGTGTGGGTGGGGCCAGATCATGGACTTCCTGCAGTGTGTCACCACTATTTCTGTGTCTGCACTTCAGCTCTCTTTATTCAGCTCCATGAAGACAGGGAAACAATATGCAAATATGCTTTTACTTTTGGTGGATCTATAACAAAACCTGGCCTTTCATATCGTGTCTAAGAATTGCTGAGACATGACATCCCTTAGATGGAGTTCAAAGTTATATCAGAGGGATCTGAAGCATAAATGTCTAATTCTTATGAGCAGTGAGGTCGGTGACAAGTAGTTTGGCCAAAATCTCAAATTTTTTGAACTGAGCAAACAATAATATTATTTCATACTAGTACTCTTTAATCTATGTTCCATCACCCTAACCCCTCCATCTCAAATAGACTTGTCTAGTTTCTCACATAGTACTTAAAATCAGTACTATATAGCTATTATGCTACCATACAGAAATTTCTCAGGTTCCTACATTCACAACAAACTTGAAATTTAAGATGAAATAAATTGTGTTCCATAAATTACAACCAGTAAATCCTGAAAAAACATTTTGTACTAAATATATACTTATGATATAATTTTGCCCCAAATTATATCTTTGTAGGTTTTTAGCTTTTAAAAAATAAATGAATACAAGAGTATATTTAATTTTGAGCTAATTTTCCTTTAGCAAGGAATTAATCATTTAAGTATTTTAAAATGTGTTTTTACTATCATGATTTATCACCTAAGCTAAGAATAAAATGGAGAAACTAGATAAAATCTATATAAAAGGTAATACTAAATTAATTTGCCAGACTTTATATGCATTTCTTACCTTGTCTAAAGCCAATGCCTTCCTTATCCTTTTTTTCTACAGCAAGTTAAAAAATGCACAGCTTTGTTATGAGTTAATATGCATCATCAAAGGATACACAAGAATACACCATACTAGGGAGCCACAGCCGACTGAAAAATAAAGATAACATAACAATCAGTATTTTTCTGTTTACTTAAATTTGGCCCACAGTGAGTTTAACCGAATTCTTTTGCCTTGTCTAAGATTTATGCTACAAACAAAACAAAGGCAGAGAAACTGGTAATCATTAGGTACCACCAATGAACTTCCCAAAGTAATTCTGTCTTCTTGGTCAATTTTTAAATCAAATTTGCAAATAAAAAGTGAAGTGTGTGTGTTTATACACATATTTGAAAGAGTTACCCAGAATCTGGCCTCATAAACACACATTGGGTCAAGAAACCACAGTTTGCAGAAAGTGTAAAATCACATTTACAAAAACTTCAGGCTCCAGGAAAGGAATGTCATTTCTGATTTGTAAAGCTCACCAGGAAGGAGGGGACCCTTTCATTTGTCATTCCTTCAGGTTCTGAGGCCAGGGACCTTGCCATCAACAGCAGAGAAAATCACCTTGTTCTTCCTGGATTTCCATCACCATCGCAGAGAAGCTGTCGGCAAAAATCATTCTTTCTTTCTCCCATCTTCAGATAAAATCATCTAAATTAAAGACAAGAAGATGTTAAACACAGGTGTACACTTCCTCAGGTCCACAAGAATATGCTTTGTTAAAAGAGTGATTCTGTGCTGATACTGTCCTCCCAATGAGGTCTGCTGAGGAGTGCGCTGACTGGCGGTGGGGTGCGCCCATCCGTCTTCCTGTCATGAGCACGGAGCTGCCCTTAGTCACTCAATGATCATGCAAAGTGATCCGTGGTAAGTATGCACTTTAAAGGCATTGACAAAGTTGAAAGATAAGTTGCAAACAAAAATATTGAATTCTTTCTATCTGGTAAAGTTCATTTATGAATTATTAATGATGATATCCAAAACTGTTTTCCTCTCAAGAGCCCAAAGCACTAAGCAGTCAAATTCTGGTTCTTTCTTAGAATTCCTGACTGAATCGATAGAAGATATTAAGTATGTTTTTTGCCCACATAGTGAAGGCCAGGCACGTGTACATATCTCTTTCCTTATCAACATTTGAACCCCTGAAATGCTATTTGAAAATTCAGTGATGATCAGAATATTTCCAAAGGAATCTTTATAAAATATGGATGCCCAGCCATCACCCAGTTGAGTGTCAGACTTGGAGGTGAGGTTGCATGACCTGCACGTGGGCTTGAGCAGACTCTTTGGTCTTTGTGGGTTTATTATGTTTGAACTGCTAAAGTTCACAGAATTCTTTGGGACACTAACTTAAGTCTCTTGGAACTTCAGATATGTCATAATATTGAACTCACTGTAGCTCTTCTCCAAGTTATGTGTCCCAGAGAGCAACTTCCAAAGATGTTAAGTCTGTGTAACAGGACCACAGAAAAAACAGGTTGGTTGATCAGTGGACTCTTATTGATAACCATTTACTAGCTTCTTACAATACTGTCTATTCTGGATTACAACAAGCACTATGAAAGATGGAGGGAAACTCAGACTTTACTTACCTTTAAACAACTGCAGTTATATCCCTGGCCAGGTGGCTCAGTTGGTTAGTGTTGTCCCAACCACCCAAAGACTGTGGGTTAAACTTCTTCCTGATCTCTGTACTGCTAAGGGTAGACACCCACTGTAAGGACTATTTTAAGAAAGTATCTTCATGGATTTTTTTGGAGGAGCCCCGAGTTCCAAAGGAGGTCTAAACTGCACTGCACTATTTACTCAAATATTGGGAGTGTTGTTTTCTCAGGACTGCCCAATGGACAGGTTTGGGAGTCCTGGGTCTTGAAGAAGACATGAGAGAAAGATCCCAGAGTACTGGTATGTAGCAGCATAAGGCACTATATTCAGCCAGAATTTTCCAGGGATAAGAATGGCTGAAGAGACTAAAGAACTGTGGCAAATACAATTTGTGTGCTTTACAACAGGCCTGTATGAGTGGTGCTCGGTGTCTGATTGGGAGGCTTGGGAAGCACTGAAAAGATGGTAGCTGCAGACAGGAGCAGGAGAGAGAGGGCTGAGGGTTGAGCTAACCTGACAACACTGTATTCACATGAATCCTTTTATATATTTCTACGTCTGTTTTAGAACAAATGACTCGTTTTTAAAAGGTTACCATTAAACTTCTATCTAGAATACAGATATAAGTGTGTCTCTAATGTGAAAATATACAAGAGGAGAGGTAGTTGAGGGCATGAATTTTGAATTGAAACAGATCTGGATTCAAATTCTGGCTCTTGACCTCAGTTTCCTCATTCACAATATGGGAGCACTTGTGAACGTGGATAAAAGACTCCAGCCCAGCACTGAGCACATCTGGTAGGCACTCCATATGGGAGTCGTTACTACTACCTTAAGTAAGTTAAGGAGAAATACTCTTTTGATTTAACTTTGAGACACCAGAAGAGTTATTTTGTCAGATATTCATACTATCACAAAAAGAATAATCACTTTTCCTTAAAAATATTGTTTTATATTATAAACAAATGACCATTGTCAAACACTTTGTCAGGATTCTTCAGGTTGCAAGTGACATGAACCTCAACTTAAATAGGCTTACATTTTTTTTAAAAAAGGAATTTATTGGTCCTAATAAGTGAAAAGACCAGGGTCTTCAATCTGGTTGGATCTGGATCCATGACCTCAAAAATGTCAAGAATCTCTCTCTCATCCCTTTGAGCTCTACTATCCTTTGTTGAATCTGGCATCAGGCTGACTCGCTCCATGAAGTTCACTGTCACTACCAGGCTTAGGTTGCCCAAACTTGATGTTGAAGAGATAGGACCTTCTCTCAGTGTTCCTCACAAGATTCTCAGATCTGAGTTTTGTTGGCTCTGAATGAGTCATGTATCCATCATTGAACCAGTCCATTAGCTGGAATAATGGGATGCTCTGATTGGCACTGCCTGGGACACATGTCCACTCTTGGAGCTCACATGAGATGACTTATCTATAACACACGAGTGTGGGAGTGACTCCCCAAAAAAGCTAGAATGCTACCACACACGTGCACACACGTGCATGCGCGTGCGTGCGCGCACACACACACACACACACACACACACAGGGAAATCCCTGTTGTAATGGCCAAAACACAGACATCCACAAAAACCCTGAATGGCACTGGTGTTGGAAGGACAATAATGCAAAAGGCTTCATGTACCACAAGCACACAAAAAATAGGATTTGACCCACAATGTAGTAGCAAACACTTTATACTGGCATTACCCAGCTATCTATTTTGTGATCATTAATCTTCTCTTAAAGAGAAAATGTATCAACATGTTTTTAATACATAGCCAAATATATCTACCATATAATGAATATTTGTTTTATGTTTCTTAGTATTTCCTGTTTTGTGCCTTACCTTTGCATTTATTTTCACTTAGGCTATTGTAGTAGGAAGACTTTTAAAATGCATCTCTCCAAATGGAGCATAACTACATACTGTCAGAGTTAGTGAAAAGAATCTTCTCCACTTGAAGTGTTACAGAACAGACTGGGGGGGGGGCGATTGATATACTATTACCAAATGGACCCACCCTTGTGCTCCGGGGGTCCCCCGCCCCATACTAGGTTCGCCTTGCCCACCGCCAGGCAAAGACATCTGTCTATGCCAGAGATTGGTGAAAAAGAAAGGAATTATTTATTCAAAGAGTTATACAAACTTAACAGTAATGACTTAATGTCTTTATTAAAAATATGAAAGTCCTTTAGAATACCCACAAACGTACAGTCCTTCCTTCTTCCCTTTGCCCAGCCTGGGGTGCCGTATCTCAGGAACAGAAGTAGAAGTCCGTGGTTCTTCTCTGTCCAAGCCAAGTGGTCCCAAAAAGACCCCACATGGCTTCCGAGCCTGGGTTTAAATCCCTGTGCCAATCTTCCTCTGCCTCACCATTTCCGGCTCCTCCCACAATAGGCCACAGCTGCCAGCATTCCCATATTTTTCCAGCTTTACTGGGCTGCCATAGTAAGTCAGGGCAGGTGTGGCCCTGTGGTGTGGAGCCAATCATCTTCAAGCTCTTATGCCCGCTCTGTAACCAGGGGGAGTTGCCTCCTAGTTACATCATGGGTTGAAGTCACTTTCATCCCCCTGGCTCAAAGCAGGGCCACAGCTATTTAACATATCTATGAAACCCGTTAAAGGTTATAGATATGTTAAATGACCATTACTGAGATTATCTGCAAAACTGTTGCTATTCAAAAACAGCTCTCAATAGCCCGGTTCCCTGTGTCTCATCCCCCATACTTGTGGGGGGTGAGGACATCCTATATATAAATATTTTTCTAATATTTCCTGCACACCGAGTTCTGGACCCCATTACAAATCCCTATTTGCCCCCCCCCCCCCTTGCCTGCACACTGTTACAGAAGCATAGATTTCATTCTTTTTAAACTCCTTCTTACCTTCATTCCTCACAACTCCATCTACCCTCCCAAGACATATGCAGTGTGTGGAAAGAAAGCAATCTCAGAGCAAAGATAACCTGTATCTAGTCATCATGGGGGAAGGTTCCAGGATACAATAGACTCTTAAGCACCTTCGAGCCCAGAGAAGCCCCAGGATGTGGATGAATTCAAGACAGGAGAATACTAGTGTGTTTGGAATGTATATTATTTTCTTCTTTTATAGCTCTCTATGCATTTGCTAGGAATCACTTGCATGGTTATAATATTGAAAATAGTATATGCTTCAAGAATGTAATTCTAGTACTGTGGAAAGATTTCCTCTGTCTTTGAAATTCTTCAGAAATCAGAATTCAAAGAAAACAGAGAGAGGCAAATAAGGAAGTACATGTAACCGGAGCTGATATCTTTCCTTGAGCTCAGGACTGGCCAGCACCCCTGGTTTGATGAAGTGCCAGATGAAGACCATACAAATGAACTTGGAAAAAAGCCTCAGTGGGGAATAAGGCTTGAAACCCAGTCCGTGAGGCTGCTTCTAATAGTCCAGGCAGTCAGGTGAAGTACTTTGCTTGCAGCTGAGGCTGAGCTTCACTAATAGTTCCCAAACCATCAAAATCACCTGGGAAGCATTTATTTAAAAATCAGATTCTTGGCCCCACCCCAAACACACTGAATCGGAATCGGGATGGATAGACAGAGGATGGGGTGGTTAGTCTGTGTCAAGCATTGTTCTAGTCACTTTTATTATTTTAGGCACTATATTATAATAGCCACTAATTTATTATTTAAATTCATTCAGCCATCTCATTACTCAGGCACTGTCCCCTTTCTACAGGTGAGGAAGCTGGGACCCAGACAGGTTAAGTAACTGGCAGCAAGTCACAGAGCTGCAATTCCAACCGAGGCCTTCTAGAGCCTCTGAAACCCCTGCGCTTCGCCAGCCCTGGAAGTGAGGCAGTGCAGATCTACTCCAACTGGAAGTTTTATTTCTATTTAGCCCCCAGAAAAAATTCAGAAACAATATTCTTTCTTATGATGCCATTCATTTGATATGTAATCTTTTGAAAAGTAAACTTTATTTCTTAGAACAGTTATAGATTTGCAGAAAAATGCCAAAGATAGAAAGAGAGCTCCCATATACCGCCATCCAGCTTTTCCTGTTATTAACACCTTCCCCTGTTATTTACCATACTAAAAAACAGGTAAATTATTTACAATTAATGAAGCAAAATTGAGACGGTAATAACTGAAGTCCACATGCAACCTTCTTCTCAAGTGTGTTATTTACAGTCAGCGGAGCTGTGTACAAGATTCAGGGTTTCCTCTTATGGCTCAAGTAGTCTTGGGAAAGCAATGTAAGCTGTTGAATCTTAATTTACTCAACTCTAAAACAGAAATAATACAAATAATGATTTCATAGGAGGATGTTGGTATATTTAAAGAGGGTCCTATACCTAACACTCGTTTCCCTTGCCTGGGTTTAGTACAGGCCAAACTACCTCAGTCAGGACTGCTAAAACCTGTAAAGAGACATGTGACTTACCCTCAGCCAGGAAATTTTCTTCAAGGGGGAAGAGAAACAAGGAAGGGGTGGGGCTTGGTATGCCCAGTTTCCTCATCAAAAATCTCATCAACCAGTTGAAGTCAATTCCCCTTCCCTGGGAAGACAGCTGCATGGGGAGAGGCCAGGAGCACATTAATGGTGATTGCACAGCATTAGAAGTTAGATGTACCATTAAGAATTAATCTACATATGGAAGCTTAAATGATTGTACTGGGTACCAGTAGATACAAGAAAGGATTTGCTCCAACTAACTCCTGCAACAGATACTAATTTTTATTCTTCAGTGAACACAGTGGTGTTTTTGCTTTAGAAATAGTCCAGTTGCTAACAGTAAGTAAGCACTCCTGTAGTGTTGTAAAAATGTTATTTTGAGATGAATCTCTTTCTTTTGACTATAGAAAGGTCACTTGAATGATTGCATCCATTAATTGTATTTTCCCATAGTAATTTCCAAAACTGGCCCATCTACAGAGTCACCTTTTTGAAAATACAGAATTTTAGCTTCCTCCGGATCAGAATATCCATAAGTGAGGCCAAAGTCTTTATCTTTTGAAAAGACTGTAGGAACTCTGACGATTAAAGAGTTTGGGACCCACTGGCACACTCTGGACAAACACAAACCTGTTACCAGGAGAAAAACACATTTTTGCCTTATAAAACCATAGTTCTGAGTTACCAAGATGTATAAAAATACTGATTCATTTAATAAGCTTTTCTTGCTTTAGAAGCCTTTCAAATGAGTAAAATATTTTAATCTCAGCAAAAAATGATTATATCACATAGTTAGCCTGGTTACTGTAAAGTATGAGCAGACACGCTGTGGGAAAAGTTAAATCTTTAGGAAGGTTGTGATTTGAAATGCAAAAGACGTGCCAATAGTCACATCGTCACCACTTCCTCAGAAGGTATACTCTCTGAACAGACTAAAATGTAGATACAGCCAACATTAAAAATAGAAACATGTTTGAAATTTACACACTCCTAGGGCTCCAGGTACTTCCTGCACCCACCCACAGCTTTCTCCAGTGTTTAATCCCTGGCTGGCGGACCTGCACATCCCCTTCCCTAAAGAGGCACCGCTCCAGTTGCATGTTAATATCAGCACCACTGGTGGTGTTTCTGTGTCGGCAGTAATATTTCGTCCTTCCTGCCTCATCCAAGGAGCTCTACATCCTTTCTGAACAAGAGTTGCTGAGCCCTCTCCACACTTGTATGAGGCACAGAGGTCAGTATTGTTTTGAATGAGGCCCGGCATGAACTCAGCAGATTCACAGAGCAGTTCAAAGTGGAAGGTGAGTCAACAGTTAGGAATACAAATTTATTTCTGCAGCTTTTTTATTTAAAACATTATTTTTAATTTAGGGAGAAAAATCAGGCTACCCATTCGTTTATCTCTGCCAGTACCTATTCTATTTAGCAATTTTCTCTTTGCTGTATTCTAAATATACATAATTATCTTTGCATGATTGCATACATTATTATCTATGCATAATAATTCTCATACTCTTATGAGACATCTGAATTAGCAATTATTTGTTGAGTGCTATGTCAGTTAGCTATTGCTGCATAATAAGTCACTCCACAACTTATCTGCTAAAATAGCAAGTACTTATTTAGCTTACAATTCTAAACGCTGGATAGGTGATTCCTCTCTAGGCTGGCTTTGCTGTTCTTGGCTAGGCTATTAACTTCTATTCTCTGCCTTGAGCTGGCAGCTTGGCTGGAGGCTGGTTGGTCTAGGATGGCCTCACTCAGCTGTCTGGCTCTTGGTAAGCTGTTGATGAGGGCCTGGCTGGCTAGGATACCTCAGATCTCTTCCTTGTGCCCTCTCACCCTTTAGCAGGCCAGCTTGGGCTCCTACACATGGGAATCTCAGGGTTCTACTCATAGCAAAAGATAAGTCCTAAGGTGCAAGTCTCTGCTTACTTCGTATTTGCTAGTCTCGTTGTGTAAATCAAGTCACATGCCCACGCCCAGATTTAGGGCGTGGTGACACAGACTCTACCTCTCGACGGGAGGAAATTCAGATTCACGTTGAAGGAGGTGCCTACTACAGAGATGGGGGAAATTGTGATCATCTGCAATCTACCACAAGTGCTTCGTTTGTGAGCTTAACGTTTAAAAAATACAGATAAGGCATCTGCTGTGGTTTAGTGGCTGGAATTTGTATTTTACTTTAGCCGTGTATGCTGATTGAGTTGCAAGTCAGGTAAGTCCAGAAAAAAATTCCATTCAGCAGCACAAGTCCTTGCTTTTGGTTTCAGCACCTTAGTTTTCGGATTTCCACAGAGCGTGTTGCAGCACAGCCTCGCAGTGGGGTAGAAGCATGGCGAGTGCAGGTGGGGTGGGCTGACTGCGCTTCTGGAGCAGGCTTCCCGGGGTGACCAGGCGTGCCTGTGACTTTCCATAACACTAACATGGGCTAAAGGGTGATAGAAACAGAAGGGAAAACAGCAATAATGCTTTATTTTCCGATGAGAGAAAATAGATGTGGCCTCACTGGGGAAAATATGTGTGCATAGTTTAGTACATGGGCATATGCTGTGACTGAAAAGAGGACATTTAGCTGAGACCCAATCCCTGGATGAGAAAGAGAAAGGGAGACAAACACCCTGGGGAACAGTCACAAGGTGAGCTCATGCTTTGTGTGATAATGTCTGAGAGCCTTCAGTCTGAGGAAGCTGGCAATGCTAATGACCCTGGACATCAATGCCACATGGTCCTATTTTTTAGCTTCCTTGTTTATACTGAGGGAGAGTGAGGTTGTACTAATTAATGATCTTTGTTCCCTACCCTATCCCCTTCTCCTCACCTGTGAGGAGGTTCTGTGGATTGAAGTTTTAGACAATATCCCCCACTTCCCCAAATGGTCTACTCATGAAGACCTCTCTCCCCTTAAGCCAACAGACATCAGGTGTCAGCTGTGAAACACTCAAGGTAAAGCCCCGCAATGGGCACTAGAAAAATAGTTCCCTTCCTGAAATGCAACAAGATTCAGAATTGCTTGCTGTCTTCTGAGAAAAAGCAAGGTTGAGTGCTGGGTAAATAACAGTATTGCCTGAACTTTCCATGTACCTCAGTTTTCTTCTGGTTTTGGAAAAGCCTAAGAGAGAGGAAGTAACTGTTAAAACATAGCGCTGGAAGTGAATTCCCAGATCAATGCCCTATGTTTAGAAAGGGCCCTTGTGAGGGAGGGATCCCCACGGGAAGAGCACAACAAGGCCGGAGGGGCTGGACTGCTCAGCCTCTCCTGCACCAGAGCACTCTGCTCTTGTCCGTTTTGTATATTGGGATTCTGCAAAATATCTTTTTTTGATGTAAGGTGCCTGATACGAAGACTTCATTTTGTAGGTGAGGAACTGGAGGCCCAGGGACATGGGCTGACTGGTTCAAGGTCAGAGCAGTTGTCAGGCACAGAGCTGAGGGCAGAAATCTAGTCTGTTTCTCATCCAGTGTTCTCTGTTCTGCCACTTGCGTCTTCCACTTCTCCGTCCCTAAGCTGGACAAACTCTTTTCAATGGACTCTCATTCACCAGATGCTATAACTGCTGCCCAAATGTTTGACACAGATCAAAATATCAGAAAGTAAAAATTGTTATTTTTCACTTGAACAATTGCTAAAATGTGACTTGGGTACTTACTGGCTTTGAGTTCTAACTCTGCCTTCCATAAGGTGCCGACCGAATCTTTCTCTGTCACAGAATTTTCAGTATAAAATACAGACAATGAGGCCCGACAACTGAGCTACTGCTTAGCTTTCTGTAAGCAAGCAGAGAACTTCTAGAACATTGCTATGAGTATGGGTTTATTGCTTTGATTGTTCAACAAACACTGTTCAGGAATTGTAATGGCTTCCACTAAAATGAGTTGTCTCTTAACACTTTTGGAAAAACTTAAGGTAGTAATCAAAACAGTCACCATTCATATGATACATAACTGGAGTTCATTAAACCATGATCAAAGAACCCACGTCCTGTCTGTAAACTCTGCTGTCAGAAGTGCGATTAGAGCTGAAGATTGAGCCTCAAGAAATCATTGAACCATGCTGAGTTTTACAAAGCTGGGAGTTCCCTTGGTCCTGAAATTCTCAGCTTCCCGTTTAGGAGCTGTGCCTAATTGTTATGGCTCTCCCATTGCCTAATTAAAGTGTCTTTGCAGAGAGCTTCAAATCTGACAAAGATGAATCATTGCCAAATGGGCCTCTTTCTTGCTGGGCCTGTAGATAATAAGTCCAGCTAACAAGAACTGGCTCTCAAAGGCTTCAGACACTGGGTGAAGACTGTTCTGTGATGTTCGCACGCGGATGGCACTGTGCTGTGAGCTCAGATTACTTGACTCCTAGCGGTGAGTCGACGAACTGCAGGTTGGAGAAAGTTACATTACAAGGTAGGCAAAATGGTATTCGGATGAACCCTACTCTCGTGTGTACAGTGCTTCCTGGTTGCTTTCATGATTATGTAAAACACCCCGATTATGCCTCCATTTGCAGATCAAGAATTGAAAATAACCATGGGGTAATGGACCAGCGTTAGGAGGTTTGTGTTCAAGTTCTGGCCTAGTTATTGAATATCTTTGCTGGATTAAACGCTGGGCCTCTGTTTCCTCATCTGCGAAATGGATGGTAGGGCAGAGTTAGATTAGAATTTCTAAAATACTTTTCCAAGTCTAACAGTTCCTTATTTTATGGATAAAGTTAATAAGGCCTAATAACTTTCTTTCTTCGGATTATTTAAATTGCCCCATATACCAAAACCCAATGGATTTTGAAATTCTATTGAGTCTGTTACCCTTCAATGAAGCTTAAGGAAACTTAGTGCTTTGATTACTGCCTGGATCAGTGATTCAGTAGTAACTAAATTGTGCTGAAAGAAACAGAGATCTGACCACGGCGGTGTAAAAGCACAAAGGTTTCTTCTTTGACAGGAAAGAACTCTGGAGGTAGGAAATCCACAGCAGGTATTGAAGCTTTACAAAGAAGTCCCTTTGTGTGTGGCTGCTAACCTCAAGGTTACCTCTTAATTCAATATGACTGCTAGAATGCCAACCATCACATCTACATTCCAGGAACAAAGGGAAATAGACAAAGAGGACTCATCCCTTGACTAGGAAATGTTGTTCTTTAGCTGGGCATGTTGCCACCCCAAATAGCACTGGGTCCTATTACTAAGAAGAGAGGGGCCCAACCAGCAGGCTCTGACACAGCGAGTTACCTCAGTGGGATTCCTCGGCTGAAAATCACTTCCTCAGTCGAACACAGCTTTCTCTCAAATACAAGGCCTGGGGGGTGAGGACAGGAGGATCTGAACAAACCCCCTCTATTTTCCAACACCTTGAAGCCAGGAGAGGAGACAAGAAGTACGTCTTGTTGACTGAGGGTCTGGAAGACCATTTTCACAGGTGAAAGGCAGCAAATGTATTCTATTGTGGATATCACTTGAGGAAATTGATATTTTTAAGTTATTATAATAAATGTTTTCCAATTTTGTCTAGAAAATAAACTAATTTTTATCTTCCAAAAAATCCCAAAAACTGTTTTAAATGACTCTGTTATTGCTATGAATAAGTTTCACAGCTCAGCAACAGGAAACAGAGGGGAGAAATAAAAGTTTTATTTAAAAAAATTTTTTTTTTAAATAACAGCTCACCCTTGATCTTGGATTCAGTAAAACAGTCACTCGGGATAAAGGACCTCCCTTTGCTGTTAAGAGCCCACAGGCTAGATTTTTTTCACTATTGCTTTGTTTTGTTTTAATAATCTTAATTCACTTGACTAGTCAAAAATACCTAAGAGATATGTGGCTTTTAAGAAATTAGTAACAAAAGCTAGTCCAAGCCTAGGCATTTTGATTAAGGACAGTACTTCAGCTCAAACATTCAGATTCTAGATTCCTATTTGCCATAGATACCTGCTCCCCACGTGTGATGGTTAATTTTATGTGTCAACATGGCTGGGCCGTGGTACCCAAATATTTGGTAAAAGATCAGTCTGGATGTCAAACTGAAGGCAGCTTTTAAAGGTAAGATTAATATTTAAATCAGTAAACTTTGAGGAAAGTAGATTACCCTCTGTAATGTGGGTGGGCCTCATCCAATCAGTTGAAGGCCTATGAGAAAAAAAGATGGAGGTCACCTGAGGAAGAAGGAATTCTGCCTCCAGACTGCCTTCAGATTTGTGACTGCAACAGCAGCTCTGCCTGGGTCTCCAGCCTGACAGCCTGCAGTCTTCCCTGAAGACTTCAGACTTGCCAGCCTCCACAATCGCATGAGTCAATTTCTTTCTTTCTCCTTCCTTCCCTCCTTCCCTCCTTCCTTCCTCCCTCCCTCCCTT
Organism: Macrotus californicus; assembly: GCA_007922815.1. NCBI lineage: Eukaryota > Metazoa > Chordata > Mammalia > Chiroptera > Phyllostomidae > Macrotus > Macrotus californicus. The sequence continues at coordinate 3,559 of VMDR010014798.1, read as the reverse complement.
CCTCCCTCTCTCTCTATTTCTCCCTTTCTCTCTCTTATTTCTTTCTTTCTCTCTCTCTCTCTCTCTCTCCCTTCCTCCCTTCCTTCCTTCCTTCCTTCTTTCCTTCCTTCCTTTTTTCTCCTTACCTGAAGAAATGCTTATTGATTTTAGAGAGAGGGGAAGGGAGGGAGAAAGAGATGGAGAGAAACATCAATGCCAGAGACAAACATTGATTAGTTGCCTCTTATACATACACCAGGCTGGGGACCAAACCTGCAACCTAGACATGTGCCCTGACTGGGAATTGAACTCATGACATTTCAGTTTATGGGATGATGCTCCAATCAACTGAACCATACTGTCCAGGACACATGGATCAGTTTCTTGAAATCTCTCTATTTATATCTATAATACATATACATCCTATTGGTTTTTTTCTCTGGAAAACCCTAATACACCACACCAACCTTTGGTTCATGGATATTTGCAAATAAGCCCATTTTTGCTGCTTTTTTTAAATATTAAAAAAAATTTATCATTGACACTATTGTAGATGTGCCCCATTTCTCCCCTTCCCTCCCACCCCTGCCTACACTACATTGCTGTCTGTGTCCATGGGCTTTGCATATATGCATGTACGTTCTTTGGCTAAGCTCTTCCAGTCTCTGCCCCTCCTCCCCCCAACAGCTTCAGTCTGTTCATCAGTTTATGTTGTTCATTAGATTTTACATATGGGTGAGATTGTCTGGTTTGTTTCATCTCTGACTGGCTTGTTTCATTTCTGTAATTGGTTTTTTCAAAGCTAACTGATCAAGGCAGTGTCTAGAGCAGTAAGGAGTACAAATTCTGGCATGACACTGGGTTGGAATGACAGCACCCAGCTTACATCCCCTGGGTAAGCCTCTTATATTTCTGATCTGAGCCTCTGTGTCCGCACCTATAATATGGGTAATGATGCTGGTTTCAGGAGTAAATGATAATGACAGCAATGATAACAACTAAAAATACCCACTTTTTTGGAGCACTCAGTATTTGCCATGTGAACAAGGATTCTCTTTTCCTTACCACATAGTCTTAGGCGGCAGAGTTCAAGGAGCTTGTCCTACTTCACACGGCCCACAAATGGTAAACTCAGAGTCAGAACCATCACCGTGCTGCCCTCATAACACATGCAGAGACTTCTCGTCTATGCCTGGCACGGAGAAGATGTTCAATATTAATCTCCTTCTATTTTTCTCTTCAACTGCTTTTGGTCTGATTACTCAGCTGTTTCTGCTAATGTCAGAGCCAGTGAAAGCAACACAGTGTGGTACCATTCAATTTATAGCTCTGGTACAGTCAGGAATCTGCCCCAAGGTGATTCATGCTGCAGCTTCCCTGCCAGGAACTGAACCTTAAAGCAGAGATTGCCTGTTCTACCACAGCATCTTGGGTTGCCTTGGTATTCACATTAGCCACTGGTCAGTCAGGGGAGTGTGGTAATCAGCTCTACGCAGCCACTGTCTGTTCTGCTGAATTCATCCCCAAAGCCAATCACAAGCCAGTGCATTTGAGTGTACCCCTCACTGCCTCCACTTCCCTGGTGTACTTAAGAGTGAGAAGAAAGAGTGGACTGTAGTTTAGATTCTTCCCTTAGGCTTGGTCCTACCCAGAGAGCAAGCTGCCTTTACTCCTCTGGATATGTTGGTGTGGAAGCTGTGGAAAGTAGCGGAAGTACCTCCCTCTCTCTGTTCCTTCTCTCCTCTCTTTGGAAATTACTAAAGAGATCTGTTCCATTAGCTCAAAGGGTGCACTGATGCATTTTTAAGTGGTTCTTTGGCAAACCAGAGAGCTGTTGAATGACAGGCTACAGCCATTTGTCTGCATCTATTCATCATCATAATAAGTGTCCTTACAAGGCTGATATCCCTGAATGTAACATCATCTCCTTGAAAATTCATTTCCTATGAGGAGCTGATGTTGGTACCAAGTTATTCTATAATTCTATGGAGAGAGATTTTGAGAGTCCTCTGTAGTTTGCATAATACCAGTTATATCTATGCTTGAATTCTGATCAATTTAAATAATTTAAGGTTTGAGAATATTCTACAAAGACTGATTTTATTCCAGCTGATTATTTCATGGCTTCCAGTATAAATGCTAATGCAGGAAACTTTGTGTTTGTTATTAACCTTTTGCTGTAAAACACATCTTAAAAAAACAATTTAAAAACTGAAGACTCATCACCTGCACTTGCTCGATCCAATGCAAGGAACAACATTTGGCGTTTGTTACAACTATATCTACAAACACAATGTATGCCATGGGTACTGACTCACAAATGTTGGGGCTTCCATTCTTCCCCAATGATGCCAACTGCTTCCTGGCCCATGACCATCATTATTTTTCATACTTTGCACGAGCTATCTGCTTGGTCTACAAGGACCCTCCTGTCCTTCATCCCTCTCCTCCCACAATGCTTCCCAAATTCCTGCAAATCCCTCAACACCCAGATCAAATGCCATCTTCCTCAGAAAGGCTTTTTTGATTTTCCTACATTACTTCCTTGGATCTTAATATTTATTTATTTCCTATGATTTTCCAACAGGATATAGCTCCAAATATAGTTAACTCTAAACTGTCAACCTAACAATTCTGGAGGGCATGTAGATTCCTGGAATGAAATTCATACATCTTGCAATATGAAAGTTGGAGGTGACTATAGATAGTTTGATCCAATGCTTTGAGGATAAAACAATGGCTTCCAGTATTCTGCTTTGTCTTCAGGGGCCAGATGGCAGATTCCTTGAAGAGTATTTGGAAAGATCTGAAAACAGGAAAAAAATTACCTTAGATCCAGTTATTTAGTGATAACCTCTGTTGATGTTTAGTGAATATCTTTTTTGTTGTTTTGTTTTCTTTTCAATGTACATGTCTATACATTTTGGTTTTCCCCATCTTTGAGGCCATAGGGCAACCTCTCAACTCAACCAAGCTCATTTGAATCTTTCATCCATTCGACCTTGCCTTTTTTAAGTAAAATTTTTATTGCCGTGTAATGTACATACAGAAAAGTTCACACACAAATCAAGTGTACGATTTGATGAGTTTTTACAAAATCAACATACCCGTATCCTAGAAGCCCGTTGCAGACCTCCTTCTAGTTATTACTCTCCCCTCACAGATAGTTATTATGCATACCTCTAATACTAGATCATATTTTTCCTGTTTTGGAACTTTACATAAATGTAATCACCCAGTATGTGCTTTTTGTGTGTGTGCTGGGCTTCTCTCACTAAATAGTAAGTTTGAGATTTACCCATGTTACTTCAGGTAGTTGTAAAAAGTTCACCCTCAGGTACTATTTAAATTTTATGTTAATTCACTCTACCATTGATGGGTATTTGGTTTGTTTGTAATTTATGGCTATTATGTGTAGTGCTGCAGTGAATATCTCTGAATATATATTTTTTAAATTTCTGTTGGGGTTATACCAAAGAGTAGAACTGTTGAGTCATAGAGTATGTGTGTGTTCAGCTTTTAGCAGACTTAGCCAAATAGTTTTCCACAGTGAGTGTATCAATTTCCATTTCCATTGGAG
>VMDR010014797.1:0-23060 GCA_007922815.1 Macrotus californicus | reverse complement strand
AAATGAAGAAAAATGTACAGGGAACCAACAGTGAGGGGAAGAAAAATGGGACTCAAATCAATGGTGTGGACCAGAAGAAAGAAAGAAACATTAAAGCACAACACAATGAAGAAACAAGAATTCAAAAAAACGAGGAGAGGCTTAGGAACCTTCGGGACAACTTTAAACGTTCCAATATCCAAATCATAGGGGTGCCAGAAGGAGAAGAGGAACAGAAAGGAATTGAAAACTTATTTGAACAAATAATGAAGGAGAACTTCCCCAATCTGGCAAAGGAAATAGACTTCCAGGGAGTCCAGGAAGCTCAGAGAGTCCCAAACAAGTTGGACCCAAGGAGGAACACACCAAGGCACATCATAATTACATTTCCTAAGATGAAAGATAAAGAGAAAATCTTAAAAGCTGCAAGAGAAAAGGAGACAGTAACCTACAAAGGAGTGCCCATTAGACTGTCAGATGATTTCTCAAAAGAAACCTTACAGGCAAGAAGGGGCTGGAAAGAAGTATTCCAAGTCATGAAAGCCAAGGACCTACATCCAAAATTACTCTATTCAGCCAAGCTATCGTTTAGGATGGAAGGGCAGATAAAGTGCTTCCCAGATAAGGTCAGGTTCAAGGAGTTCATCATCACCAGGCCCTTATTATATGAAATGTTAAAGGGACTTATCTAAGAAAAAGAAGATCAAAAATAGGAACAGTAAAATGACAACAAACTCATAGTTATTAACAACTGAACCTAAAACAAAAACAAAAACAAACTAAGCAAACAACTAGAACAGGAAGAGAATCACAGAAGTGAAGATCACATGGAGGGTTATCATCAGGGGAGTGGGTGGGGAGAGAGAGGGAAAAGGTACAGGGAATAAGAAGCCTAAATGGTAGGTAGAAGATAGACAGGGGGAGGTTAAGAATAGTATAGGAAATGTAGAAGCCAAAGAACTTACATATATGACCCATGGACATGAACTAAAGAGGGGGAATGTGGGTGGGAGGGGGTGCACAGGGCAGAGGGGAATAAAGGGGGGAAAGTGGGGCAATTGTAATAGCATAATCAATAAAATATATTTTAAGAAAAGAAGTGTTTGTTTTTGTGATATCTATAAAGAAAATGAAAGAGTGTGGAGTCTGAACTAAATTTAAACTTTAGGCCAGTATATCTGAATTATCATCAGAAGCAGAAAGGAATAAAATAAACATTTCTTGAGAGTATATTTATGGAAAGCACTAAGTAGGCATATTACATACTTATTTATCTAAATTTAATAATTTTAGAGGCCAGCTATGTGACCTTGAACTAGTAGCTTAACCTCTTTGGAGCCTCATTTTCTTATCTGTGAAATCATGCAGATGAAAAACAGTTTGGGAATTCCTGAAAAAGCTACGCATAGAATTACCATATGATCCAGCAACTCCACTTTGGGGTATAAGCCCCAAAGAAGTAAAAACAGAAACTCAAAAAAATATTTGTATGCCAATGTTCAAAGCAGCATTGCTCACCATCATCAAAAGGCAGGAGCAACTCAAATATCTACCAGCAGATGAATGAATAAACAGGTGGTGCCTGCATACAATGGATTCAGCCTTAAAAAGAAATGAAATTCGTACATGTCCTACAAAATGTGTGAACCTTGAAAGCATTATGCTCGGTGAAATAAGGCTGTCACAAAAGGACGAATACTGTGTGATTCCACTTACGTGAGGTACAGAGAATAAACAGTTTCAATATACAGATCAAAAAATAGAATAGAGGTTATTAGGAGCTGGGGGAGAAGGGAAATGAGGAGTTGGTGTTAATGGATAGAGATCAGTTTGGGAAGATCAAAATGTTTTGTAAATGGACAGTGGTGATGGTTGCACAACACTGTGAATGTGCTCAGTCCAACTGAGTTGCATACTCAGAAATGGTTAAAGTGGTAACATATTGACCATGTCCATGAGATCTGTCTGGGAAAAGTCCAACCTTTGTTAATAAAACGAGAAAGGTTTGTGCAACATCCATTTAACCTGGCAACCAAGGAAAGTGGACTGGAATGCACATGTGTGAACAACGACAATTTCACTATACTAGTCAGTGGGGGCGGTAGACACCATTGAGTGAGCATGTGAACTGTGTGGTCATCCAATTCAAAATGACTGAGTGAGTTGAGCAACAAATCTGCATCAGATTTTGCATTCAGCTTGAATATTCCTCCATGGAAACTATTCAGATGGTTCAGAAGGCCAGTATGGGCAACTGGTGATTGGCAGCTTCATCATGAAAATGTGCCCACTCATGCAACACGGCTCATGTAGTTTTTTGGTAGAACATCAAATCACCCAGGTGACTCAGCCCCGCTACAACCTAGATTTGGCTCCCTGCAACTTCTGGTTTTTCCTAAAACTAAAATCACCTTTGAAAGGGAAAAGATTTCAGACCATTGATGAGATTCAGGAAAATATGACAGGTCAGCTGATGGCCATTGGGAGAACTGTGTGAGGTCCCAAGGTGCCTATTTTGAAGGGAATTGAGGCATCATTGTCTTATGTACAATGTTTCTTGTATTTTCTTCAATAAATGTCTCTACTTTTCATATTACCTGGCTAGATACTTTCTTGCTATAGCCCTCGCTATATTTTACTGCAATAATAAATAGATAGATAGATAGATAGATAGGTGCTCAGTTACTCAGAGTTATGTCTTTCTACTACCTTGTCTAATTCCAAGAGTGTTGAATAATGGCTTTGTTAAATTTTACTACATGCAAAAAGTATGCTAATAGATGCTGTGAATTAATTGGGGTAGCTTTAGTTACTAAAGCACAAAAAGGAAAAGCACGGCAATAAGTTTTTCCAGGTACAAAATTCAAAGTAGAAAGGGATCTTCCAGCTCCCTCCTGAGTGGATTCTGCCCTGGACCAGCTCTCTCCCCAGGGAGAACCCAGCAGGGCAGGCGACCCCCCTTCTTGTAGAGTTTGATGAGAAAAGGCTCCACGATGTAGTGGGTTCTTTTTTTTTTTTTTCCATTTACAATGTAGGAGACTTTTTCCCTCCAAATTTAATTGAGATGGAATATTCCAAGACCAGGGAAATGTCATGCATCAGATGGTGAGTAAGCCAGACATCATGGGAATCACAGTCACAGGACACAGCTATCTGCCAAAAATGTGACCTGTGGGATTTGAGGACTCTGTTGTGCTGCCCCACTCGATGGTTTTTATTGGGATGAAACAAAACCACTAATTCACTTTTCTTTTCAAGGGGAAAATGTTCAGGGAGTATTAGGGTGGGAGTTGACATGCAGGGGCACACATCCCCATATGGCAGCAGAGGGAGGGAAGGGTCCTCCTAACTCGGGGACCTCTGGAACTTACAAGAGGAAATAGTCTACTCTTCTTAGTGAACCAAAAAAGCAAGGGACTATAAAATACCTGTGTGGTGCTTTTACCTGGAAGAAAAGTAAGCCGAGGGAACTCTAACTTCGAAGATAAGTTATAGAGTATAAACCTGTCCACACAGGGCACTCACCATATTTCCTCATCTCTTTCAAATCCCGCGGAAGTGCATGGTCAAGACTGAAAACAGAAAAGGCCATAAAGTGGAGATCTCAATGGCTCTCCCGATGTCGAGTCCGTGTTATGAGGAATTGTACTTGTGAAAACAGATAAAAATGTGAAACAGGAACAAATGTAGAGAAGCTTAAGTGTCAAAGCTGACTCCATTGACAGACACTACCTGAGCACCCACCATATGATGTGCCAGGGAGGGCGCGAGGCTCCCAGAAAGAGAACGAAAGGTGACTCCTTTCCCCCTCTAGATCATGCTGGAAATCGAATTCCATACCCAGAAAACCACCCTGACTTGAATTGTTTGTTACATATGTAGTATAGGGAGCGGGAATTCCGCCCTCCTGTGTGTTTCACTCCCCCTCTCCTGAGTCCCATTTAAATGGCAGCAAGAAAATCTTAAGGCCAGAAACCCACAGTAGTAAAGAGAAGAAAAGGGGGCTGCGGATGAAAATTCAGCAACTGTCTGGAAGACAGAGGTTGGATGAAGACAGGTCAGAAGGAAGTTCAGAGGGAATCACAGCCTGCAGTCTGCGAGAGGGAACACATTCCAGGAGAAAAGCTGTCATCTCCGCCACACCCCGATGAGGTCCAGAGCGCAGGAATGACAGAGGGAGTGAAGTTAAGATGTGGGCAGGAAACAGCGGCCCTGCCCCACTGCCATCACCGCACGCACTGGTGCCAGACTCACCCACCACCCCCCCAACCCCTCTCCCCGGACTGACCATCAGAGAGCTCTCCTGAAAACAATCAGCTGGCCCACCGGGAACGGGCACAGGGCTTAGCTCACATTCCCATCCCAGGAGGTCAGATCCCTCTTGAAGCCCACCTGGGCCTCGCACAGAGAGTCACTGAGGCTGTGTGTCTTCACCCCACACCGTGTGCTGTTGCCCTGGAGAAAGGCAGTGGAGTGGTAGGTTTGGGGGTTCCTTGCTCCATGGGAAACAATGTTCTCACCCCTGGTGGGTTCTTTTTCCAAAAAGGTCATTGAGAAGTCACTTCCCTCCATGGAGATTCCACATGGCTTCTGGGGTGGTCTTTGAGAAGACTATACCACCTCACTGCTAATACTTAGCTGGACCAGTGCCAACAGTCACAGGCCTGATTTATTTTATTCTCGTAACATAAACATCAGAAAGCCTTAGTCAAATGCATCAGCCATTTTCAACCTTTCATCACATGGCACACATAAACTAATTATTAAAATTCTGTGGCACACAAAAAATATACTTTTTGTCAATCTGACAAGAAAAATAGGTATAGTTTTGATTCTTTCCCACGAGGTGGCTATTGTTGCATTGGATGCTGTCATTTTGGGGGCACCCTCAAGGAAAAGAAGTCAGCACCCCCAACTAAATAATCAGGTATTGCGTGGTTTAAAATTCTCCCAGTACACCTGAAGGGGGCAGGGGATGGCATTTTCAGTCCTGTAACCAGCCATCCACTCAACAAATATGAGGAGGTGCTGTGTGGATGCTGGAGATACAGAGACAGGACAAAACCTTGACCCAGCCACGGTCGGGAAGCCATTAGAAGAGAGATAATGGAAATGGCAGTGACAGGAGCTATGGGGGACGAATAAGCCTGCGGTGCAATCACGGAGCAGGAAGGGAAGCATGATCTCACTGGGGAGCTCAGGAACGGCTTCCCTTGTGAAAGCACCAATTAAACTGGGATCTGAAGCTGCGTAAAGGTGACTAGGTGAAGGAGGAGTGCATGGAGGTCCAAACAGGTCTCCAGACCTACAGTGGAACAAAGACATGAGATCAAAAAAAAAAAAAAAAAAGCCCACTGTGACCAAGTCCTGGAGCACAGAGAGAGACTAGACTAGCAAGACGGGGAGGGCTGGGGCACCAAGGGAAGGGGACCACAGTCATCTAAGAGCCACAGAAAGTGGCTGAAAAGTTTATGAAAGAGGTATGATTAACCACATGACCCAGTTCCTTCGTGGATACATATCCAAGCAAAATGAAGACATTTGTCCACACAAACATGTGCACACAAGCGGCCACGGACGCATCACTCATAACAGTCAAAAGTGGAAACAGCCCCAACATTCAGTGAGCGGGTGAGCAAGTAGTGAGTGGCATACCCACTCGACAGAACGCTATCCAGTCCCCCCAAAAGGAAGTGAGGTGCTGATATAGGCTACAAAATGGATGACTCTCGAAAACATTATGTTATGAAAAAGAAGCTAGTCCCCAAAGACCACATACTACATGATTATATTTATAGAAAATGTCCAGAATAGGCCAATTCATGGAGACAGAAAGACTAGTATTGCCCAGGGGTAGGAAAATGGGGTGACGAGAGGTGACTGCTAGGGGGTACGAGGTTTCTTTAAGGGGTGATGGAAATATTCTTAAAATTAGATTGTGAGGATGTTTGCGCAACTCTGTAAATATATCTAAAAGCATGAATTTTACACTTTACATGGGTAAATTGTATAGTATGTGAATTATATGTCAGAAAGGCTTTTTTAGGCATGATTAGATTTGTGTTTTGGAAAAATCAGCCTGGTAGCAGTGTGGGAAGAGTTAAAGGAGTGTGAAAGATGAGCACAGACAGGGGGCTATCTTCACAGGCCAGGTGGGTGCTGAGGACAGAGTGGGCTCAGTGGTTGTGGTGGAGATGGAGGAAATGGACCACGAGAGAGATTTCAAAGGCATCATACATAGGAGTTGGAGCCTGGGTGGCTACTGGGAATAAGGGCAGGGGCAAGGGAGTCCGGGACGGCACCCAGGTCATGGCTAGATGGGTAAGGGGCTGTAGTCAGTGAGACAGAGCGTGCTGAAGGAGGACCAAGCTTATTTGTATGGGCAGGGTTGTTATGGGTCTAGTCTTCAGGCGTTTTTGAGACATTCCATAAAGATGTTCAGCAAAGAGACACTGGATTAGCACTCAGAGAAGACAAAGCTGAAGATGGCAAAGTGTGGGTTACCAGCGTGTTGCGGGAATGAAGGGAGACCCCTGGGGAGAGAAGAGGGCTCTGTTTTAATAGCTTGACTAGAGGTGGATACCCCCACACCAAGGGAGCCAAAGAAAGATCTAGAAATGTAAGGGGAAAGCCAGGGGAATTGTGCCAGAGAGGGGTCATGTTTCAAGACAAGCTCATGGCATCAGATGACACTGTGACAGCAAGGAAGACGAGAACCAGTCTGTGTGTGCTGAGTTTAGCAACACAGTAGGATCAGGGCTGTAGCCTAACAGCGGCTTCATTGGAGTGATGTGGCCAGAGCCAGATAGATGGCCATGGGCTGAAGAGTGAATAAGTGAATAGGAGGGGTGGAAATGGAGATCAGGAATCTTGGGTTAGGCCCCCAGAAGCAGACTCTGGGACAAGAATGCAAGTGCACATGATTGATTAAAATGCTCCAAGAAAATCCCAATCAGAGATGGGTAGATGAGTGCACAGGCAGTTGGGGGAGGGAGAGAGACATAAATGGAAGAAGGAAGGAGGGAAGGAAGGAAAGAAGGAAGAAAGGGAGGGAGGGAGGAAGGAAGGGAAGGAAGTGGGGGAGAGAAGGAAGGAAGGAAGGAAGGAAGGAAGGAAAGAAGGAAGTATATTAGATACATAGATGATGGATGGATAGATGAGAAAGAGAGAGAGAAAGAAAGAGAGAGAAAGAGAAAGAAAGAAAGAAAGAAAGAAAGAAAGAAAGAAAGAAAGAAAGAAAGAAAGAAAGAAAGAAAGAAAGAGAGAAAGAAAGAAAGGGAGAAAGGAAGGGAGAAAGAAAGAGAGGTCCCTGTGTGGCTGCAGAATCGTCCCTCACAGGACTGTAGCATCACTGAAATCTGACTCTCGCTGGGGTTCCTCCCTTGCACCTTGTTACTGCCCAGTCTGGGGTCAGACCTAGTCCATGTATGTCTATGCTGTGTGACTACGTCCAGTTCACTTAATGTCTCTGAGCCTCAATTTCCTGATCTTTAGTGTTGTACATGGACATGTGACACTGGTGTGTGAAGCGCCCAAACAAAAGAGGAAGGCCCCCTGTGGACAAAGTGCTGGGTTACAGAAGGACTCTGTGTTCTACATAGCTCAGTTCAAGGAGCCCAGGTCCTGGTGGGAGGATCTGAGCCCACACTACAGCTCATCTCTCGCAAAGAAGCCGGGACATAAAGCAGGACAGACAGAGGATGTAGGAGCGCAGGAGCATGGCATGCTGGTGCTGGACTGTCCCCTGAGTTGAGGTGGGGGCGTGCTTACATCTCATCAGCCACTCTGCTCAGCAGCCGGAGTGGCAAGCTGCTCCCATGTCATTGAGACCTGAAGAGGGCCCTGGGAAGATGATAACACAGCCTCGTGAGTCAGGAGAACCCGTGGAAGCAGCCCCACCCACCACCACCCTCTCCCAGAGCAGATGGGGTGCTCGGTGGGAAGTCTGGATTAACCTCAGGCCCCGAGAAGCTGCTGGTGGAAACTAAGGACATGCCAGCTCTCTGTTCCTCCCCACAGTCTCCCCACTGAGGTGAAAGTGCCCCATAGAAAGGCTGAGGGGAGCCCTGCTAGGGCTACAGAGGGTTCCCTTCAGCAATAAGAGTCCGAAGTAGGTGGCTCTGGGCGAAGTCACCAGGAGAGAGACTGCAGGTGTCTGGGGTGCCCGGAAGGAGTCAGAGCTGAGAGCCACCCAGGTGCAGAGAACCAACAGCCATACCATTAGCACCGGTGCCCAACACCACGGCTGGAGCCAATGAGGAGGAAGGAAGACCCAGAGAGCCCACAGTGGCAACCCCACCCCACCCCCTCCCTGAGAAAGTATGAAACAGTCCAGGGCAGGGGTGGCAAGAGAGGTCAAAGAAGCCCCCAGAGTGACTGTAAATGGGCTGGAGGCAACTTTTGAAAGCCAGGAAAATATTCTAAAACTGGATTGTGGTGATGGTTGGCCAACTCTGTAAATTTATTAAATATCATTGAATTACACACTTAACATGGGGGAATTCTATGGTATATAAATTATATCTCAATAAAGCTGTTTACAAAAAGAAAAGGGAAACCATCGGATGGAAAATTCAAATGGAAACTGTGGTGTCATTGTCGTATGCAAACCAAAATAGAAATTGCCATCACGACTCATGGGCCAGGAGCCAATAACTAACTTGGTGGCCCACCCTGAGCCAAAGTTAACAAAACTCTGTTCTAAGGACTTAGCAATCATCCTGTTCATACACAGTCCATGTGTTCCTTCATCTCTGGTCATATTTAAAGCACTTGGCACTGTGCTGGGCACACCTCAATTGAGTGGTGCTTCGCTGACTGTTCAGGGCAGGTGGTCAGGGCCAGGTAGGACACTGGACAGGCCCAGAGAAGCGAGGATGCAGTGAGCATCAGAGTGCAGTGAGCATCACCAGTCAGCCAGGCAGTGCAGTGGGGAGGAGAGGCTTGGAGATCTCACAGCCAGTCTACAAGTCAGGACCAGCAGGGCAGTGCCGAAAGGCCTGGAGTCTTAGAGATGCTAATACACCATTTCGTCTGTCCGGTGCTTCCACTGCCCTGGCCCCTCCGGGCTCAGTCACCCACTCCTTTAACCTCTGCAGGCCTCAGTTTTTTTGTCTGTAAAGAAGGGTGAATACGGACACCCGGTTTCATGGCACTGACATGGGCGTTAACAGAGATAATGTACACCAAATACTTGGAAAAGTCTGTGTTAACTGATAATTATTATTATCCCATAAGTCACAAGCGTGAGAATTGTTAGTGTCTTGCAGAACATGGCTGCTCAGGAGGTTTTTCCAATCAAACTGAGGTCATTTTTCTGTATCTTTGAAGCAAAAGAAAAAGCAGGAAAAACTCAGAGGAAAAAAGGGAGAGACCAGCCATAAAATTCAAAAAGCAGGTCTTGTTACCAGTACTGCAAGGCAAAAACTGTCCTTTTCCCGTGATTCAAAATCAGTTTCAGCATGAAGCGCGTGGAGGTGACGAGGGATCGTGGGTGTCTGACTGCGGTGAGTCTGTGTTCATCCCCCTCTCCACCTGAGACAACAGTGTCTCCTGCTGTGCCAGCCTGTCATGACGCTTGCTGTGCGAGAGGCTCTGTGTCTGTGCCCCTTTGGGAAGCTGCAGCAGTGAACGTCAGCGTGCACGGTGGGCAGCATCAGGGGGCTGATGAGTCACCCAAGGGGGTGGGTGGCAGACGGTGGCAGACATCAATTATGCCCGCTGTCCCTGCCACTTCTTCTAAAGGCTGCGGAGGAGGGAACACACAAAGACCCACAAAGGCACAGCTGTCTCCAGGTTCTGCGTCAAATGCCTGCAGAAGCCTCTGTTTGAGTGATGGTACTGTATTCATTTTTATTCATGTCTGTGTATTCCTGGGCAAGGGTAGAACAAAACAACTCCACAGATGACTTAAAGGCATATGCCAATTATTGTTTATGATCAGAAAGAAAAGGAAAGGAGGAAGGGAGGGTGGAGGTAGCTGGGGAAATACACAACAAAAAAAAATAAAATAAAATAAACAAAACCCTAACCTGACACAGAATCCACAGAAGCTCCCAGGAAGGGGCCTGCCTGGGTCACATTGCACACCATCGTGCTCCTTGTTCGCGCACTTGAGCTTGGATTAAAGGATGAAATGATTGATGACTGATGAAAATGATACTGTAGCAAACACGCAGAATCTCTTAGGAGAAAGACGTATTATACTAAACCTGGGGGATACGAAGAATCACTAAAGCACCCACACCTCCGGAATTTAAACTTACCCAAGGAGTCAAGATAAATACATACAAAGTATCAATTGCATAGCTTGAAAAGTGTTTAAGGTGTGTTCTAGCTAAGCCACTATTAGGGAAATGTCCTGTCAATGCTCCATGCTCGAGTTTCCTCTTACACACAAAAATGTTCTCAAGGGCTGTCTGTCATCACATGGATTCTGACAGCAAAAATTGGAATAACCTGAATACCCAGCAATGAACAAATAGTTAAATACATAGTGATACACCCATGTTATGGAATACTATGTAGCCATCAAGGTCACTTTGTTAATTAATCACATCAACTTATATATACTAACATAGGAAAAATGCCTCCAAAATATACAAATTCAGTTTTGGGTTGAATTGTGCCCCCACCCAAAAAAAAAGATGTTGAAACCCTAATTCCTAGCACCTCAGAATGAGACCTGATTTGCAGACAGAGTAGATGGTCAGGTTCAGAGCAGGTCATTAGGGTGGACCCTAACCCGATGACCGTGTCCTTATAAAAAGGGGAAACTTGGACACGGATCTGTCCAGAGGAAAGGTGACGTGAAGACATGGGGCGAATGCCATGGGGAGACAGAGGGCTGGAAGGATATGTCTGCACGCCAAGGAAAGTCAAAAATCCTGGCCAGCCACCGAACTGAAGAGGCAAGGAGGGTCCCCTGCAGGTTTCGGAGGAGTGCCTCGTAGTGACCTCGGGATTTTGGAATTCTGGCCCCGAGGACTGTGAGAGAATAGATTACTGGTTGCTCAAAGTCACCCAATTTGTGGCATTGTTAGGCAGTCCTAGGAAGCCAATAGAAATGCCCTGTGATTAGAAAATGAAAGGCTTTCTGGTTCTTTCTTTACCAAAACATGAGACAACATGAAGGTAATTTTTTCTTAAAGTTATTAATTTTGGTAGGGTAAGAAAATAAATCTTGAAACAATTTACTCTCCTAAGTTTGGATTTTTGTAACAGCAGTGATGTTGTTATTAAAATAATTTATACAGAAAAGCATGAATCTTATAAAGAAAGTCGGCCCCAATACCATAACCACTGCCATGTCGGCACATTCCCCTCCAGGTTTTTCTCTGTAAAATACAGCAGCACACACGTACACACACTCCACGGGCTGAAGTGCCGACTCGGTGTTGAGTCCCACTTTTTCCCCCAAGTCATCCATAACGTTAAATCATTCTCATGACATGAACAGTTGTATAAACACATTTGTTGTCTACATATCAACCAAGTGGGGTGTTTAACTGTTTAGATATTTGGGCTCTTAGGTTGTTTCCACCAGATGGTTACTAAAAACTTCACAATGATCTTTGTGCGAGAAATCTCAATCCACATCTGTCGGGGATTTCCTAGACTCCCAGAAGTGGAATTAATGGGCAAAAACATAGAAACGCATTTTTCAGCCTGATACATTCTTGCTTTCCAAAATGAGGCCAGCTGCTGATCACTTGAAAACGTTTCAGATAGATTCTGGGGGCTACTTGTGACATAGCTATAAAACAGCAGTCTCCTGACATTTGTGGATTCTTCTCTTTTTATTCTCAGTAGTCTTGCTGCACTCCTCTTGAGGCAGAAATCATCCGAACCCAGAAAGGCTGGTGATGATGGTGTCAGCACCAAAGCTGAACAGAAGGGGCCTGTGCAGGGCAGGCGAAGCACCTAGCAGAGTGTCCTGGGCCGGCCGGCTGGCTGGGAACAGCAGCCCCACAGCAAGGCCCTCCTCTCAGCACCAGATACGCAGGCGTCCAGGACAGCACGCTGCTGAGGTCAGAGCTGGGCATTTCATACATGAACACCTTCCCACACCCCAGCCCTCGTTGGAAGCCAGCCTGAGCCTCCCGCCCATCCAGGCCCCGTTAAAGCCATTCTCTACTCAGTCAGGGCTTTAGCAACAGCCCCGTGGTCAGATTGCAGAGTAATTGTGGGGGGTGGGGAGATGACCAGGTTCAGAATAGGGCCACAGGAGTTGACTAACCCTAATATTGAGGAAGGGCATTGGCACCACAGGAGTTTATGAATAAAACTTGGAAAGCTGGGCAGGTTCTTCATTCCTATTTTGAGGAAGAATATGGAACTCTGCCATATCAAAAGACACCATCTTTCAGAGTTGTGTTCTGATAGCTCCATCCGCCCCCCCGCCCCAAAGGAAGTTCGGGGTCCGTAACAGTACAGAGCTGCCTCACCCCAACTTACAGATGTACCTGGCGTTGCCGAAAGGGCTCCCAATGTCTAGAATAACTGAGGAAAGTTAGAGAAATGAGGCACAATTAAATAACAAGAAAAGCCACACTGCCCTCCCTAGCAGGCGTGGCTCAGTTAGACGGTCATCCCGTAAACCCAAAGGTCATGGATTTGATCCTGGGTCAGGGCACATGCTTAGGCTGTGAGTTTGGTCCCCAGTCAGGGGGCATAAAAGAGGCCACCCACTGATGTTTCCGTCTTCCCTGCCCTTCCCCTGTCTCTAAAATCAAAAAGCATGATTTCAGGTGAGGATTTAAAAACAAAAAAACTCACACTGAAGCTGCTAGATCTTAAAACTTCTGTCCCAGCTGGTTTCTGAGACATCACACAGAACTCTTTCTCCCACAAACGATTAAAGACGGGCCCAAAGTGTGTCACATTAAGAAGAAGGCTGAGAAATGAAGAGGAAGAACAGAATTTCTGGGATAAAAAAAGGTCCCTTCAAGTGGACAGCTAGGCAAGGAAAGAAAATTCCCCCAAACTCCCTTTTCAACCAGATTTCGGGAATGTCGATGGAGGGTTGAAATTTTTTTGGAGGGAGCTTTTCTTTTTTTAGAACAAAATATTGAATTTTAATATCAGAACTGTTTTCACATATCTTTATTCTTTAAACTTCATGTCAAATTACAAATAGTCCACACCGCATAGCTTCTACACTTCTCCAGGCAGAAAAGAGCCATCACCAAGAACACATTGAAAAGGAACTCACGGTAAGTAACCCCCAAGTACAGTGTGTCACATCTCAGAGGCCTGGGAGGTCAGTGTGAGGTGGAGCCCCTTTAACACATTACAGACGTACAGAATTTCTTTACAGAAGAACCCACACGTCAGTGTTTTAAGCTTTAAAGTCCTATCACAGGGACTCATTGTTTGAAAACTACAAAAACCTTGTGAATTTTAGCTGCAAGGTTATGCCAAGTTAGTTTTTAATTAAACACTTGCAAAAATTGCAAACTTTACAGAAATTGTGGATATCAAATTCATTCCTTAAAAACAAGGTTGTACACTCAGAAAGTTTAGTTCTGTTATCGGCAAAACCTTTTTGGTGACGTTTAAGCCAACAAACACTGGCGGGGAGCGGAGATGTGGGAGAGGCAAGTGAGGGCAGCCCCCAGGCTCTGCTGCAGCACTGCTGAGCTCACCGTCGCAGGAAGGGCTCAAGCACTCCTCGGCGTGTTTCCAGGAGACTCCTCAAGAACCATGCTTTTAGGATCTACGATCCACATACATATGTGCACGAGACATAGCAATGTGCTCTGAAACCCCGAGTTTTCCTCAAGTACCTTCGAGTTAAAGCAGTATTTCTTATCAGAGAATTATAGCTGTTGGTGGTGTTTTTCATCAACCAACTTTTTCTTTTTGAAAGGGTAACATTCAAAGATATGTTTTTCAAGTCACTACAGATGGTCTGCTTTAGAAAGCAATTTGTTTAAAAAGGGACTGTACTTAAATTCATATTCTGCTGTGGCCCCTGACACCTGATATTTGAGGACTGAGAGGAATTATAAAAAAATGATTAAAATGGAATTAGATACAAATTAAACCAGCCTTATGTTTCTGAAAAGAAACAACTTTTATTCGGATGTAGTGACATCGCCAGCAACTCTCCTTTGAGGAAATGAACCTTCCTTTCCTAAGTACGACTTTTTAAACATCTTTTGAAAGCCAACCATTATTCCGAAGACAAAGCACTAGAAACACCACCCACCCTGTTTTCGTATCACAGCATCCTGACGCAGTTTCCATTTAATTTCTTTCATATTTTTAACTCTTGGCAGTTTTTGCAAACTTTATGATAAACTATGAAGAGAAGCATTCAAAACATAATACAAACATACAAAAACACAAGTAAAGTCCAAAACCAAACAGAACACCATACGCAACGCCTCCAAATGGGATGATTGCCACGTGACCAAAAGCTACCCCGGGCCCTCCACACCGCGCCGCCCTGCGCACAACCACCTTCACACCGTTTCTGCTTTGTTTGTGCCTACTGACACCTGAGGAAGGTGAGGATCCAGAAAACAACCAGTATGACAGAAAAACGTGGTAGCTGTTTCCTTAGAGTCTTGCCTTGAACACACCCCGACTGGCACATTACTCCTAAGGCTCAAACAACAGACAAGCACATGAGAAGACTGTGTGTATCGTACAAGCGCGTGTAGAACCACAAAGAAGCTGCACGGGGACATGAAAATCTACCAATTAAAACGTATCTCATTAAATTAAGTTCTCATGGAAATCAGTAAGAATACTATTATCTGAAGCATTCCAAGTCATTGGATTTCCTAGCGTAGAAAGCTCAGGACAGAAAGGGTAAGGTGCTTTTTCAACAAGCTTCAAATAGACACACACACACACACACACACCAGTGCGAACCCCAGAAACAAAAAACCCTAACTTGGAAGAGAAATAGGTTAGACATGTAGATGCAAAGCACAGGAGTGGGGTAAAGCACATTTCCATAATTAACGTGTCCCAAATACAGACGACTCAAGGTGCACACGGTCAATGAAATAGAGTAACAAACTCTCTACCCTTTATTTTTTAAGTTCTACCCCATCTAACTTTAGAATTAATTGCTTTCAATTCTAAAAGTTCGCATGTTCTCCTGGTCTCGACTGCTAACTGTTTACACTGACTGTTTCGATGGTGAGCCCCCAGAGACTAGTCACCCACTGGTGCGACATTTGCTGTCCTCTCCCTTACTGCTCAGTCACAACCCTCTATGCGACTTTGTTCCATGCAGCACCAACCAAACTTCATTTTTACCTAATAAAAAGCAAATGTATAAAAGAGGACGCTGTCAGGCATATATTCACAAAGTCTCACTTTCTTAAAACATAAGTAGGGGTGTATTTATTTCTCTCAAATGCATACAGGACAATAATTACACAGCAACAAAGCTTTGTTCAACAATGATTTGATTCATAAGCATTTGAAATTTACATAATTTCACATCATACATAACCTTACATTTTTAAATACTGTGAGTAAAAAAGCCCCCCGAATAACCAATTCTTATATTTCCTATTTATCCCTCTATACATCCAAACTTTAAAAAGTTACAAACTGAACATTATACAGAACATACAAATCATGTTTAAAAACTTGAGGTTTAAAATCACTGCTCCCCAGGGCGGCTCAGAAGAGGAGTCCTCACGCTGACGAGCGCAGTCCGGTGGGGGCGTGAACTGCAGGAGGCGGAAAGAAGAGGCAGACACGAGTTTGCTGTCTTAGTACTTTACTCATCCTGTCAGTTAGAAGTGGTGACGTCACGAGAAATAACAGTTTAGGTTTAATATGAGGAGTGGAGTTCGCCTCACAGTTTGAGACGTGCATTTCAAGTATTTTCCTATTTGATCCGAGCTCCCTGCAGCTCACTGACGCTGAAAGAGAACCACTACTTCCTTCCATACATCCGCTCAATGTCCGCCTGGTAATGCGTTTTCAGCTCTTTGCGTTTCAGCTTGAAGGCATCTGTCACCAGACCGGTTTCCGGGGTCCACGGCTCAGGACTCAAACGGATTTTCACTGGAATTTCGAACTTTTCCAGGCTTGCTGAGAAGGTGTGGGGAAAAATATAAATGCAAAGTCATGAAAAATGTACGGGTGAAGTGCCTAGCAAACAGCCTCTGAATGCCCATCAAAATGCACAGCCAACTGCCCATGAATCTCACTTCAGTCCATCGGTGGGAGGAGTTGGATAAATTATGCCATAGACACAAAAAAGAATGCAATTCAGTCATCAAGAGTGGACTGCATGTACACGGTACAGACGTGTGAAGTTCTGCAACATATTGCTGGGTTAAAAGAGAGGCAAGTTTTTTACGTCAGATCAACTTCAGTGCAGCTGGGTGTGGAGAACCACAGGGACGCACAGCAAACTATGACCTGGGCACAGCGCGAGGGCCTGGGACCCAGGGTGAAGAAGAAAGGAATGGCCACTTCTTTACTTTACACCTATCTGTTTTCTCTGAGTTCACTAGGAAGGGCATAATCACATCAGAATCTAAAGTGTCAAGTCTAACGAGAACCCTGCCACTGAACCAGAACACAGGACAGGATGTCTGCCCACTGCGGTGTCCCGGACACAGACACGGGGAAGAACCTCACCAGCAGAGGGAAGGAGGGAGAACAGGGAGGCCGAGCCTTGCAGAAACAGGCTTCCTTAGTGAGACTGACTGACCTTTAAAGCATTCATTCAACAAATATTTAATGAAACACACTGTGTAAAGTACTTGACTAAACAGTCTTTAAAAAACACAAAAATGGATAGTTTCTCCTCTCGGGTGGCACACAATCTAACAGGGAAAACAGGTAAACACTAAGCCCTAACAAGGTACGTATCTATAATGTGCTAAACGGAAGGTTCAAGTGTCTTAGAAACAAAGCAGAGGTAACAAGCAAGGTTTTGTTCAGAGACAGAGAATGCCAGAAGCGCGTCCAAGAGGAAGCCACCATGAGCCAAGCGGCAAGGCTGGGACCACAGGACTCACGGAGCAAGGGGTCTGACATCCCTAAGATGTGGGGGAGACAGAAAAGCCAGGGTGGGGAGACCAGGGAAGTTCTAGATTTCGAACTGCTTGGTACTGCACTCTATGGCCTCACTCAGTGACATGATCTAAACCAGTGCTTTAGCAGAATGAACACAGGAACGAGGGCCGTGATAAAGATCTCTTCCTCGTTTTGTTCTCTCCTCTTTATCATTATACACACTAGTAAGTTAGCTCCGTATCACAGCATTTAACTCCCAGGATGTCAAAAGGGGAGAGTATGCATCCCTCTTTTCAGACCCAGGCAGCACAGCTGCATCACCTCAGGCAGGTGTCTGACTTGGTCCCTGCCCTCACCTGGAAGTTAACTGTGCTTTCAGGAGGTGGAGAGGATGCCAAGTTGATAAGGGGTGGACTGTGCTGGTCAGTTTCATGTGTTAACTGGGCTAGGCTGGAGTTTCCGGTTATCCAGTTAAACACTAATCTAGGTGTAGCTTTGAAGGTGTTCTGTAGATGTCACTAAGTCTATAAGCAGTTTGTTTTACATGAAGAAAATTATCCTAGATCACCTTAGTGGATCTGATTCAGTCAGTTAAAGGTCTTAAGAGCAGAGCTGAGGCGTCCCCCTCAAAGCGGCTCCACCGCAGACGGAGCTCACGCCCGAGAGAGGTCCCAACCACCCCTCCAACGACCCGCCCCAGCCAGCCCCAAGAATCAGGCACACCAGGTCCACGCAGTAAGTTTCTTTCTTCATCTACATAATCTACTGGTCCTTTCTGTGCTATGAACCTGACTGATGGAGATTTGGGTTAAGAATGAACCTGAAAGCCTTCTTCACATCACCAAGAAAAATGAACTCCAAACGGATCAGAGGCCTAAGTGTAACAGTGAAAACTAGAAAACACAGGGGTGACATATTTGTGATGTGGGTTAGGCAATAGTTTCTCAGGTGTGATATCAAAAGCATGAGCAACAAAAGAAAAATATTTTAAACTGTCTTATCAAAATTAAAACTGTTGTGCTTTAAAGGATACCATCAAAAAAGTAAAAACTAGAACAGGAGAAAATATTTACAAATCACATATCTGATAATGGACTTGTACCTGGAATATGTACGGAACTCATAAAACTCAGTGACAAAAAGACAACCTCATTTTAAAAAATGGGCAAAGGATCTGAATAGACATTTCTCCAGAGAAGCTATACAATGGCCAATAAGTATACAAAAAGATGCTCAGTATCACTAGCCACCAGAAAATCACAAATCAAAACCACAATGAGGTGCCACTTCATACCCACTGGGATAGCTAGAAGCAAAAGGACAATGACAGAAGTTGGCAAGGACGCAGGGAAACTGAAGCCTCACACAATGCTAGTGGGATGTAAAACAGTGCTTCCATTTTAGAAAATAATTTGGAAAAAAATATTCTAGAAAATAGTCTGGTGGTTGGGCCAAAGGTCCAATATAAAGTTGACACAGGCTCGGCAACTCCGCTCCCAGGTATTTATCCAAGAGAAATAACTATGTCCTCACTAAAACTTGTGTGTGAATGTTCATGGCAGCGCTCACTACTTTGTGACAGCCAGAATGAAACATCCACCTGTCTGTCAAAGGATGAATGGGTGAACAAAAGGCGATATACACATCCACACGGTGAAACACTATTTGGCAATAAAAAAGGAATGAAGTGTTAATACACGGGCGACATGGATTACCACCATGCTAAGTGAAAGAAAAGAGTCACAGAAATCATATATTGCATGATTCTACTTATACAAAATTGCCCAATAGGCAAATCCATAGAAACAAAGTTGATTAGTGGCTGCCAAGGGCTAGGGGCTTTGGGGTATGACGGGGAGTGAGGGCTAATGGACACAGGATTTCTTTCGGGGGTGATGACAATGTTCGAAAACTGACTGTGGTGAGTGACAGTCACACAGTCCTGTGAATGTATGACAAACTGTTCACATTAAGTGAGTTGTTTGGTATATAAATACATCTCAATAAAGCAGTTAATATACAAATAAAATTAATAATAAGCACAAAAGTATATAAATCTAAAATTATGCTTATTGTTTCAGTATTCTCTTACTTATGTTGGTTTCTAATGAATATCTATTAACTCAATTAAGCATCAGTCCAAAGTTTTAAGTCCCTAAAACTGCTGGAAATGATCCGCAAGCAGACACACTAACAAATATCATTACTGTTGAAATGAAGGGTCAGAACAATGATTCCATCAGGTTAAATGCCATTTACATTTCTCACACACTTGAGTGACATACTCAAGGAGAATAAAAGTTCACGCCTGTATTATACTTAATGCTGGTGACTTGGAAGGTTTTGAGTAAACCAACCACATTAATGTCGTCTCCTTGTCTCCCTCCCCAAACACAAAGTGGGTACAGGACATATCAGCACAACCAAGGACACCGGCAGTACAGAAAGTGTAGCAGAGACTTGCAGACAATCTGAGGGCTGGGGTGACCGGGCACGGTCTTGGAAACAGCTGAGAAGCACAGAGAAGGGGCCAGCCCAGAAGGCAGCAGCTGCAGAGATGAGAGCAGTCCGATGACCCGTGTGTCCCGTGGCAGGGTTCGATGGGGGACCTGTACGTTCTTCTACTAATGGTAGGAGAACTCGATTGGTTCCTGAGCGGGAAACCACGTGACATAAGCCCTGGAACACGACAGGACAAATACACCTTGCCGCCTCAGCTCTCATACCCAGTGAGAACCGCTCACCTGAAACAGCAGCCTCAGACAGCACTCTGAGCACCTCGTTCTCCATCTCACAGCTGTCGCACAGTTCCTCCCATGTCCCTTTAAGCCCCTTCTTTCGAGCTAGCTCTGTTAGTTCCTTCTGGTTCGGCACAACAAATCCAATGACGTAAGAATGGAAGCTGAAATAGACAAAGGGCACCTTAGCGACAGAACTGAAAGGCACACCGGTTCGCTGCAGTTATGATCACAGGAGATGCAGGAGGCAGATGGGCACTGGCCCATGAGTCCACGCAGCCACCACTCTGCTGTCGGATTCACGGCACGTCCCAATGCTTGGCAAGCTTCCTTGCTAAATAATCCTGAATCTGACATTTCGTGATCCATTTCAAATATACACAGGAATAGTGTCATGTACACATTTTTAAAAAGAAAATCACAAACATTAGAAAACTCATCTTTAAAAAATCAATAAGTCATATCAACAGGTTAAACAAAAATAAAAGCTAATATAGATAAAAAACTATATCTAAAGAAATCTGGCAGCAAACCAGAGCAATGGGATTATACTGATTGTCTCCTTCTGTTCTCATGAGAACCTGTGTGAAGAGCAGCCGTGCTGCTGCTGAAGGCAGGAGCCTCCAGATGCTGCGGCGGCGGCGGCAGCAGCAGGAGGGGAAGGGCCATTCTGGTTAATATCGCAGTTTGTAAAACCCAGAACCGTGGCGTCACTAACAAAAATACGTCATTAAAGTACCAAACCATTTATACACATAAATGTAATCAATCTTTAACTGGGGCTGCACCTCAAAGCCTGTCTCTAAATCAGTTCTTCTGAAAGCAGGGCTCATTTTTCCTGAATAATCATCACCTCAACTGCTGCAGTGAAGTTCCTGGACTGGCCACAACACATCTGACCAGCAACCCTAGAGAACAGCTCTATCCCATGCAGTACTGTCGGGAAAAGTGTATCAGAGCGCCAATCTAAAAATCTAACTCTCTTGCCAAGAATGCATTTCTCAGATTTTAACTTTAAACTCTCCTTCCCAGCTGCCTCTAAGTCATCATAGGCTTAACAGCTTAAGGAAGAAGCCCTTGGCCCCGGCTAGCGTCCCAAGCAGGCTCCCTTTTAGAGCAGGGACCCTCCTCTCCACACCCAACTTCTTTTTTGACTCCGGCTTCCTCTGGACTGGTTGTGGGAAGCCTCCCCAGGCAGAGGGCAGGCAGCTAGGGCTACCAAGGCGGTAGGAAGGAGGGCTTTCCTGCCTTCACCTCCCTACCGCAGAGGGCGCTGCAGTGAGACAGAAAGCAGAAAGCGGACACAGGAAGATGGAGGTGCAGGGGAGAGGCATGACAAGGAAACAATCAGTCCATGGCTGAAATGAGACAACAGATAAGAAGGAAGGGTTCTTGGTATAGTTTCCCAAAGAAGATTCATATGGAAAGGAAATGCTAATAATAGCACACCAAATACTTGCACGAATTCTACTTTCTTACCTGTTCGCATATGCACAAATGTTGTCTATTAATGGAAGATTCTTCAAAGCTGCCTCCACTTTCCCCAGAGAAACATACTCTCCTGCCTGAAGTTTCACAAGGTCCTTTTTACGGTCTGTGCAAGACAAAGGCCGGGAGGGGACTGCATTAATAACACCTTTAACACACAGAACTATTAGCCATTCTCCAAGCAATCTGCTGTCAACTGAGATCACTGTAATAATTATGCTGAAATTAAAAGTACATGATACAATTCAGCCCTAATTTTGATAGTATTAAATACATTCATTTTTTTAAAATTAGCTTCTGATTAAGGGACCTCTCTCCTCCTCAGAGCTTTAGTTATGTTCTTCCCAACAGGTATGTTCCTGGTATACATTGTCCAGAAAGGTAAAGAACATACTCAGCGCCACCAGAGAGCTTACATTCTACCTGGAGAGATGCATGATGCACAACCACAGGGCTTCAATACACTGTGGCAGTGCTAAGTGTTAAGACTCTCAACCTGCTGTTTCAGAAAGAATCCCCACCAGTGGACCAGCACTGGCAGAGAACAGAGTCACAGACGAGGGCCAGCTCAAACTGGCAAACGACAGCAGCAGAGAAGAAAGCACCAACCAGAAGTAAAGATGAAGGTGAAGCAGGCCACCACATAACAGAGGAGCCCCAAACTGAGCCTCTAAGAGCCACTACCAGGTTTCAGCAGGACAGTGGCCCAACGGGGTCAGTGTTTAGGACCACGTGGTGGCAGTGCGAAGGTGTGTCTAAGCGGAGCAGCCGTGGTAACTGAGAGGAATTTCCTGAGACAAGGAGACAGGAGGTGCAGCCTCACCTACGACCATGGTGAGAGGGACAGAGAGAGAGAGGACCTCGAGACCTACTTCATACAGTGAATTACGGGTTGCGGGTTAGATATGGGGAGCTGACAGAGGCATCTCTCCCAGGTCTCTGTCGTGACTGGGACAGAAATGCCATTAACTGAGAAAGAGAACCTCAAAGAGGAGCAGGGGAAGGTGCCTGTCACCCCATAGAATGCCAGGCCTTCCTTCATTCTCACAGGCAAGGCAAGGACATGGCTCCAACAGGAGAGAGCCCTGTTTAATAACCTCTAGACATCAAAGAATTCACAAAAATGAATATTCCTTAAGAATATGACTCTTGCCCTGGCTGGTGTGGCTCAGTGGATTGAGTGCCAGCCTGAGAACTGAAGAGTCACCGGTTCAAATCCCAGTCGGGGCACCTGCCTGGGTCACGGGCCAGGTCCCCAGTAGGGGGCATGTGAGAGGCAACCACACACTGATGTTTCTCTCCCTCTCTTTCTCACTCCCTTTCTCTCTAAAAATAAATAAATAAAACCTTTTAAAAAAAAAGAATATGACGCTTTAAGGGTTAGCCAACAGTAAGTACAAATACCACCGCTGTTGAGCAGAGTTTGAGACCCCATAAATCTGCGGTGCCGATAGTTCTGCACAGCCCCTATTGTGGACTTTCATATTCCAGGGCTGGTGCAACAGACCACACCAACAGCACATGAAGAGAGACCCTGACATCATTGAACAGCCTCTCTAAACACACAGCACCTCTTCTATGAAACGATCTCAGAAACACCCGCACTCACAAGAAAACATTAGCTGGCTCACCAATGATCTTTAAACAGCCGTCAGGGTCAAACTCTCCAATGTCTCCAGTACAGAGCCACCTCTGCCCGTTTTCATCTTCAAAGAAGTCAGCTTTTGTTTTTGCTTCATTTTTGTAGTATCCCATCGTCACATTCTGGCCACCAATAAGGATTTCACCCCTGGGATGGGGTTCATCCGTATTAAAGTATCCACCTAATAAACAGAATAACTTAAGAGTTAATCC